>OZ035962.1:57466133-57703633 GCA_964034945.1 Chrysopilus asiliformis
TTTTTTTAATAAAAGCTTTTTTTAAAAAAAAAAAAAAAAAAAATATATATCCTTACATTTGAGATGTCCTTACAGGCTTTTTAACTTGAGAATCGTATTCAGCGACCCCAAAAACCCCCAGAATAGATTTTTTTCCGGAAAATTTGGAGAAAGGGATAATCACGTTATCCTTGCAGGACCTTCTCTTATCCTTACAAGGACGAAGTAGAGAAAATATTGTATTGTCATCGGACTTATATAAGTGTACAAAATTTCAAGTGAATCGGATGAGTGGAAGTGGGTCAAAATTTGATTGCAAGATTTGACGCCGACAAACAAACCAGTGTTGTGCCGCGTAGTCTACGTGATGTAGACTACACCATTGTCTACGCGTAGACTATTACTGTAGACAATGGTCTATTCTCTATGCGTAGACAATGCATACAATCAATAAAATAAAAGATAGCTGATTTGGTTTTAAAATCTCATTTTCTTCAATCAACTTTAACATAATAAAGAACAATTTCCAGTTCTAATTCTATGCATGCAATCTAAGCGGCTTTTTTTTTAAATTTTTGCAATTGAAATCACATTGAATTCTAAAACCTTTTTGCTTCACTCATTTTTTAATATAACGAACCGTTTATTTAAAAAACTGATTCATTTGTATGGGAGGGCTTTGCTCATTTAAGAACATCTGTGTAATTTTTTCGAAAAACACGTTTGTTTCTAGTCTTTAGCTTAATTCCGTTGAGAGTTGTCATATTTACAGATAGACGGAAATCTACACGGAAGTAATTCAAATCAAATAAAGTGAATCAAATACCCCTAGTGCAGTATAAAAAATCTTAAAAATAAAAACTACCAAAACTAATTCAAGAATCCAGCGCCTCGCCATTTCTTGTAATTGGCCATTTCCTATATAGTATAGTATTAGATATATGACTCACTGATGACTTTATTTTGACAGATGTGATGAATTGCAGTTCAACCTTTTCCAAAACTGATGCAATACATCACCTTTCTTAATCCAAAGTCCCAACTTAGAACGCTGACCCATAAAAAATATCCAAATCATGGATAATTAAATTGAACAAATAAGACAAATGATACAAAGTCCCAACTTAGAACATTGACCCATGAAAATCATGGATAATTAAATTAACCAATGCACTCCGGTCATTGTACTTTGTATCTGCTATAAACTTTCCATCATAATACCTCCGCTATACAAACCAATAAACCCAAAACGTATGAAAACGTTTATCAAAGGCACGCGACAAACGCGATCGTATTTCACAACAATTGTTTTGTTGTATGTCGATCCTATTTCATAAACAACTTCACCAAGCCGATCAATATGCTGACGCTTCCAAATAATTATGAGGGCACACGACCAGTGCAATTAATTAATTTCACAATTCACCTTTGAATTGAAGTTTTGACTTACGTTGCAATTTCGCCCATTCAACATGAATTAGGAAATTGCCTGAACGAAAAAAGATTTGTCCAGGTCAGGAATGTTATAAAAGCAAGTGAAGATCGGTGAAGAAGTGAGTTGGTTAGTAAAAAGTAACAGTTAGCAGTTGGTGAATACGGATAGTTGGGTTTTTTGGAGTAAGGAGTTAGCAAGGAGTTAGTAGAGAGTTGGTTTTGAAAAATGAATTAGAGAGTCGGTAAAAGTCATAAAAAGATAATAGTTGTTCCTAAAACAGTGAGTGTAATTTAAAATATAAATCAGTTAATTCCGTGCATTTTGAAATAATAACCGAGTCGTTTATAGAATTTAAAAACAGTTTAAATACACATTAAATTGATCAACGTATCAACGAAGGGTTTTTATTTAATGGACGTTATCAAGGAAGTCTTAAGTCCTATTTATTAAAAGTATTCGTAAAAACGATCAACAAAAATTTACTCGGTCGAAATAGTGTAACTGTCTTACCGAAATACAGAAATTTGTGTTATGAATAAGAATTAATAGGAAATAAATAATCATTGTAAACTTATTAAAATAAAAATCTAATAAATAAAGTAAATAAAAACCTTTAAACTAAACTTTGTGATTTTGTTAATTGTTTTGGGGTGAAAGTTTCACAAAAAATATTTATTAGCCGCATCGAGGTGAAGCCACGTTTTGTTACATTTGGCGCAGTTGGGAGGATGTTCGCAGAAAAATTAGTGAAGTAAAGTGAAATAATTCATTATCACGCACATTTAAACTCTAAATTTGTGTAATTTATAATAGTAACAAGTGCTATTATCACAAACGAAAGAAGCCAGCGGAAAGTGAACATTTTACAGTTGCTATCGCGAACATTCGAACATTTAGTTTGTGTACTTATATTAGTTAAGCAGAACTAGTATCACAAACAGTAACAGTGACGTGAACCCGGCATAGTGCGACTAAATAAATGTCAAAACTGTTGAAAACGGTTCTCCGAGTGAATCCCGACAGAATCCCCGATCACCCCGAATGAAGAACAAGCCTCTACCACATCACAAAAATTAGACACCGAAGGACGAACACCAGAAAAGAAGACTGTAACCGTAACACCACAACTTCTGGAGACGACAGACACATTATGCGACTTATTAGGAGAAATTCAACTGAGGATCAACGAACAAACGGAACAAATAGAAGGAATTCAGGGAACACCGAAAAGTACCAGGCAATTCAACACATCTACACCACAACCAGGACCTAGCAGGACAACGAGATACAGCGACGTGCCGCTTAGAGAAGGACGTATTTACCCAAGAAGCAAATTAGCATCAAATTCAACACAGGAAAAACTTGTAAGTGACAAAATTCAAGAAATAGTAGATTTTAGGAATAAGTATTTAACTACTAGTAATAAAAATTTGAAATTGTTTTGGCAAGATAGTCAATTCGGTGAGATATCATCTCTTAACGAAGAAACTTTCGCGGAGGAAAATAATTTAACCTCTACGCTTAACGAATTTATAGAGTCAATTGATCGATTCGTTCTAGAATTATATAGTCCAAGTCAGTACAACCCAACTCCAGTTTCCAAAATGAATTTCCTAGATACCGCAAAATTAATTAACGAAATTGTTCCGTTATTTTCGGGTGAAAATCGAGATACAGTTAGAATAGACTTACAAATATTTTTAGATAGTGCCCAACAAATTTATGACAATCTTAACCCAGAAGAATGTCCTCTGTTTCTCTCTCTGATAAAAACAAGGCTAAGGGGAGATGCCTATGACCTGATGAGAAATAACAATTTCGACAACTTTCAAAATTTTTCTGAAATGTTATCTGTAAACTATGCCCCATCTAAAAGTATCAACGACCTGTTCGCCAGCGTACGAAAATGCGTACAAAGGCCAGGCGAAGGAGTAATGGCATACGGGTGCAGACTGGTCAAACAATACAAGGAATTACGTTTGGCTGTTACAAAAAAATACCCTTCGGCTAATGACGCGTTATTACGAGAAGTCGAAGAGGAAACAAAATTCACATTCAAGTCAGGTATTCTTAGTCCTACAATACGACAAGCCATATTGGGATACACAGATAAAACGTTATTGGCATTAATGAATCTGGCCGAAGAAATCGAAAGATCGGAAGAAAGGGTTTACTCTCAAAACCGATCAAGCAGACTTTTCGACCATGAATTAAACTCTTATCAAAATTTATCGCATAACAGTTTTTCAAATTTTAACCCCGACTCAAGTCAAAGATTAAACGGCACAAATAATTTCACCAATTCTTTCACAAAACAAACATTAAATAAATCTAATAACTACTCTAGAAATTTTCAACCCAAGAATAACTCTACTTTCCAAAATCAATCCCAGCCAAATAGGTCCTCCGATTCCAGAAACTTGCGCTGTGATTTCTGTAAAAACATTGGACATGATGTTTCAAACTGTCGAACCAAACAATATTACTGTGCACATTGTAAAATAAATGGCCATAGCACCGAACGTTGTCGAAATAATCAAAAGGGCCGACCTCAAAACAATTACCCTCAGAAGTCGAACAATTCCAATTTTTCAAATAATACCAATAGAGCCAAAATTAATGCTATTACGCAACAACCAACTCCTCCGAATGATAACCCCGAAATATGTGAGTGGTGTGAAAGAAACACCCACGCTTCTGCGAATTGTCCCTACAAACTAAGATGGGATCAGAAAAAGTCTCAGGAAAACTAAAAAGGGAAGAAGCAATACACTCGACTTCTATTCCCACTAAGCAAAAAGAGTGTAGATTTTTAAAACCTTCTGATGACAATCCTAAAGCTCTCCCGAAACTAAACCCTAAAGTACTAACTTCTATTTCTGATAGCGACAGACCTGTCACAACTAATTTTCCTATACAGAATGACGCTACAGTAAATGTAAACTCGGACATAGCAAAAAATAATCCTTTAAAATTGCTCGCGGATACAGGAGCGGATGTCAGTTTGCTGAAGAAAGAAGCACTGAAACCGGAAATACTCCCAAATCCACAAAAGTCAATCCTTCTAAACAGCCTTTACGGCGGAGATAGTACAACCCTCGGAACCTGTGTAGGAAAAGTTGAGGCCGAAACCAATGATACTGTTACTTACAACCTTAAATGTGAATTCCAAATTGTCGAAGATACGAACTCTATGTCATTCGATGGAATTTTAGGAAGGGATTTCCTATGGAACCGAACGTACATCGATTGTGTCGATAAGAATCTCCGTTTTACCGTACAAGGAGATATGAAAGAAGATTTGATCATACCCTTTAATTCAGATCCCCAACAGGCAGTTAAACCAAAAGAGTTTTCTGGAATACCTTTGGGAAATCAAGATTACAGAAGGGTAAACATAAAGGAAATTAGTGTGTCTGAAATAGAAACTGAAAAGTTTTCCCTACCCGATCATTCTGAATACCAGGCAGATAAACGACAAATGTTTTCTGGAATACCTGAGAAGAATAGATCAAAAAATTTCCAAAATAATAATCGAAAGGCGCTACTGAAATATCCCACCGAGGACAGTACACTTTCAAATTCAAACGCGCACAACACAACAAATAAGCTTCCGAACACAGTAGTAAAAAATACTGCCAATCAGAGAAAGGCGCTACTGAAATATCCCACCGAGGACAGTACACTTTCAAATTCAAACGCGCACCACACAACAAATAAGGTTCCGAACACAGTAATAAAAAATACTGCCAATCAGCGAAAGGCGCTACTGAAATATCCCACCGAGGACAGTACACTTTCAAAATATAAAAATTTAAACACAAAATTCACGAACCTTCAAGAACAAGAAATACTTATTAATCAGGCACAAATACCAAAGTTCTCTCCAAAAATTAGATGTATAGAGGACGTACGCAGACTTGTACTAGAACTAGAGGAAGATTTTAACGAATTCCAACTTCCAAAACATCAAAAACCTTCCCATGTATATAATTCCATTAACGCGGAAAATCCCAAATTCCGTAAAACAAAAATTAAGCTACCGCCGGACAAAGTTCATTGGAAACAACTCTCTTCTTATCAAAACGATCACCAATTTCATAAGCAAGCATTTAATTTTAGAATTCAACCTAGATCCGAAACAATAATACAATATCCAGCAACACAAATTAAATCCGATCATATATGTTTATCCCAAGAACTTCAACCTGGTGTATTTTTGTGTAACGCCCGAGTAAGGTCTATGAACGGGAAAATTACTCTCAGTATTCTTAACAATAATTCCTCCGAAGTGACTCTGAACGAAATACCTCTAAAATTAATAAAAATGAAAAAATATAAAATATTTGCTTTGAACTCTTTAAGAAACAACACAGAATCCCCACTGAAATACAAACGCATTAAACAGATCACAGAGTCTATAATACTCGATGAATCTCTTAACGAGGAAGAAAGACGATCTATACTCAATATTTGTTCCCAATATCATGATCTATTTCATTTACCCGGAGATAAATTATCTTATTCAAACATTTTAAAACATAAAATTCCCACTAAGACTGATCAACCACCGATCAATCTCAAAAACTATCGTCTTCCAGAAATCCAACGGGAAGTTATATACGATCAAGTTAAACAAATGATCGACGATGGCATTGTTAAACCTAGCAAAAGTCCATGGAATTCCCCTCTTTTAGTTGTATCTAAAAAACCGGGAGCTAATGGAGAAAAGAAATGGAGAGTAGTGATTGACTTCAGGAAATTGAATGACGTCACTATTGGCGACGCCTTTCCTCTGCCTAGAATTGAAGAAATTCTGGACCAGTTAGGAAACTCAACATACTTTACTACCTTGGATTTAGCTAGCGGTTACCATCAAATAGAGGTAGACCCCAAAGACCGAGAGAAAACAGCCTTCAGCACATCCTTTGGACATTACGAGTTCACAAGGATGCCATTTGGGCTCAAGTCAGCTCCTGCTACTTTCCAAAGAGCAATGAACCATGCTCTGACAGGATTGCAAGGAATAAAATGTTTTATATACATTGACGATTTAGTAATCTACGGAAAAAATTTAAATGATCACAATGACAAATTGATTGAAGTATTTCAAAGACTACGAAACTACAATTTAAAATTGCAACCTGAAAAATGTCATTTTCTCCGAAAAGAGGTTATTTATTTAGGTCACAAGTGCACGAGTAAAGGAGCACTTCCCGACCCTCAAAATGTGAAATGTGTTCAAGAATTTCCCAAACCCAGAACCATTCGCCAAGTTCAAAGTTTCCTTGGTTTAGCCAATTATTACCGAAAATTTATTGAAAACTTCTCAAAAACGGCCTTGCCATTAACTAATTTACTAAAAAAGGGCAAAAAATTTAATTGGGATGCTAAATGTGAAGATTCCTTTCAAACTCTTCGAAATGCACTCACTAACCCACCGTTACTAGTATATCCTGATTTATCCAAACCATTTACTTTAACGACTGATGCCAGCGGGGAAGCATTGGGCGCAATACTAGCACAAGATGAACATCCTATCGCATATGCAAGTAGAACACTTAACGAAGCTGAACGCCGATATTCCACGATCGAAAAAGAATTGCTAGCCATCGTATGGGCTACCAAACATTTCCGATGTTATTTATTAGGTAGAAAGTTTATTGTATATTCGGACCACCGTCCTTTAAAAGGAGTTTTTAATATCAAAGATACGACCTCAAGGTTAACCAGGTTTAGGCATAAATTATCAGATTATGAATATGTAATCGAATACAAGGCAGGTAAACATAACACTGCCGCTGATGCATTAAGTAGAATTCCCTATGATCAACACCATAACAATATTAATGGCACAGATTTACAACAACAAAATGTTAAGAAAACAGCGCACGACGAAAGCCGTCAGAATGTTATGGTTGATTATAGCAAAAATGGAAAAATCACTTATTTAGAAAACCCGAATCAAAATTCCTCCAAAGAAACAAAAACAACAAACGTTGGTGTCGTCACCCGCTCGCAAAAAAGACAAGCGGCAAAATGTAATGTGGAAGAAAATCAAACTAACGAACTAAGTGATTCTCAAATTTCAAAACATCCACCGTTCAAGGTAAACGAGAACGACTCTCGAATAGGAGCGATTGAAAATGCTGAGCCAAGTGATTCAACATCATTGGAAGAAGAAATTCTAGGTCAAGGTAAAACATATGAGTTCTTAACCGACCCTAAGGAAATAGAAACTGTCTTGAAAACCTATCACAATGCCCCTTTAGGAGGTCATCAAGGAGTCTACAAGACTTATAGTCGGATCAGAACATATTTCAGATGGAAAAACATGCTTCGAGACATTGAAAAATTTATAAAAAATTGCCCTCAATGTCAGAAGAATAAGCAGTCAAAACATTTTCGGTTACCTATGGTAATCACGGACACTGCGTCCATGCCCTTTGACAAAGTATATTTGGATATTGTAGGACCATTACCCACCACTAATTTAGGAAACAAATATATCCTTACTTTCGAGGACGATCTAACTCGTTTCTTCGATTGCGTTCCCCTAGATAATTGCGAAGCAGAAACCGTTGCTAAGGCATTTTACGAACAAATCATTACAAGGTATCGAATTCCAAAGAAACTGGTGACCGACCAAGGTACAAATTTCTTGAGCAACGTTTTCAAACAAGTGTGTAAACTACTAAAAATTCACAAATTACGGACTACGGCATATCATCCCCAATCCAACGGCACCTTAGAACGCACTCATCGTCCATTAGCAGAATACCTTCGAAACTTTGTTAGCGAACACCCTACGACATGGGATCAGTGGCTCAGAGAAGCGGTCCACGTACATAACAATACGATTCATTCATCCACTAAATATACTCCTATGGATCTTCTATTTGGTTTTACCACCGAACTCCCCACCAACCTCAAACGTGAACCCGCACCACTTTATAATGATGAAAATTATTATTACCTTCTTCGATATAAGCTTCAAACAGCCTATAAAATTGCTCGAAAAAATATTTTGACAAGTAAAAATAAATCAAAACATTATTACGATCGGACTGCCTCCAACATAACCTATAAAATAGGAGACCTAGTACTACTTCGTAATGAAGTTAGAAAGTCAAAACTAGATCCTATATGGAAAGGTCCATATGAAATAAAAGATATCCCTAATCCTGTAAATTCCGTCATTCTAATTGGAAAGAAATTAGTTAGGGTGCACAACAACCGGATAAAATCCTTTCACTCGAAACGCTAAAACTAAAAGCCCACGAAAACAGTCAAGTGGAAAATCCTCACCTAAAGGTACACAAATTCCAAATGACACGTCCCAGCAACATCAAAATGCAACCTCACAAGAGACCCAATGCCCGTAAACGGAACAATGTCATTGTCCCTTCCTGAATTGCACACGTGTAAACCTATCCCAAACAAAGAGCACATTTCAATCGCGTTACCCGAAGTACAGGACGAACCGATATCGTGGCGAAAAGCTAATCTAAATTACCCAACCCTAGATTTTTAACATCTGCCCAAATTTGATACTGCCAATAAAAGGGCATACCTCATTGACTATCTTGGCAAATCAAACTCGAAATTTTGAACAATGTAAACTAATATTATGATATTAGGTAAAGGGAATAAAATACAATGTAAAACTATGAGAAACCAATCTATATATTTAAAAGGCAAAGCGATTTTGTATGGATTTCTTTCGACAGAGCTCCTGGAGTTCCTATTGAACCGATTTTGATGATTTTTTTTTTAAATGAAAGCTCTATAGCTGTAGATATGTCCGTTTTACTTTTTTCCCCATTTTTAATAATACTTTATTAGTAATTTGCCTTTCAAAATTATAAATATGCCGCTAACAAAGTCTTCAATGGTAACACGACATTTCGTACTGTTCGATTAGTGCAGTGAGTTAGAAGTTGGACTACCATGCGCCAGGCCCGGGTTCAATTCTTATCGATGATAAATTCTTTTTTTTTTTTCTTTTCAAATTTTTTTTTTGATTTTTTTACTTTTATTAATATATTATTACTTAATTTATCTTTAAGTTTACATTTTTACTCCTGAATAAGTGTTAGACTACAATGCGCCAGATGTGCGGGTTCGATTCCGAGTGGTGACAAAATATTTTTTTTTAATTTTTTTTTTTCCTTAAATTATTTATTTTACTTATATTATACTTCTTCAGGCGCGTTGGGCGATTTTTGGATGGGTAAAATCTTATGAGTTCGCGTCACCGACATGCTAATTTAACAGCTTAAGAATGCTGATTTGCTTTCATTTGATTTTTTTATAAAGAAAAAATCGATTTTTTTTGGAAGACAGTACAGAGCAAAATAAAATTAGCGAGGAAATTTCTGAATAGCACATAACTTTCTTACACAATAAAAAAACGATTTTTTTTTTGGAAAATATCATACAGCACAATAAAATTAAACAGAAAATTTCTGAACAGCACGTGGCATTCTTATACAGAAGAAATTAAATATCTCTAGCCATTTTTTGTATAAGAAAATCATGTGCTGCTCAGGAATTCAAACCTTAATATACATAATTGACTTTTATTTAAAATTTACTGTTTATTAGCATATATTTTCGAACTTTCAGGTTGAAAAATATATACGTATAAATACACGACAATATAATTATTACCTTACATATATTATTGTTTTCATTTCTGTTGGCAGTCCCCAATGACTGCAGTTTTTTATTACTTTATTTATCTTTAAAATTTATATTCTTACTACTGAATAAGTGTAAACTACATCGCGCCAGGTACGGGTTCAATTCTGAGCAGTGGCAAAATATTTTTCTTTGATTTTTTTTTTTTGTTGAAATTGAGTTTTTTAAACGTAAAATTAAAAATATATGTTACGCATCGTCTTTTATTGGAAAAAGTGAAAACCATCTTCTCTATATATAAAATCGTTTAATCTGACGCCCAGCCCAAACCCCCGAAGATAGAGACTTGAAACTTTCACAGTATGTACCAACCATTGCGTAGGCGCTCACTAAGGCGAGATTTTTCGAAATTTTAGCGCTAAGGGGGTGAACGGGGGGTAAAGGGGGTTTGGGTGTTTTTAAACCGTGATTTTCGCCATGAATCCTGCTCAATAGGAGGCTGAAAAGTATCACTCGGGGGTTTTTGGGGTCGCTGATCCCGAATCCGGTGTTAGATTTTCAAAATTTAAAACGGAAGGTCCTGTAAGGATAATTAATGCAAGAAATAACTTTTAGAAAATTATCTTTAGATGTGTCCATTTTACTTTTCCACCAATTTTTAATAATATTTTACTAGATACAGACCCATCGTTGTCGGGCTAAAGTTTTTTTTGCACAAAAAACTTCCAGAAATAACTTTTAGAAAATAAACGTGTTCGCTTCAAGACTTTCGGTTTTGAATTTTAAAACTCTAATACCCAATTAGTTTTTCCAGCCTCCTCATGGGCAAGCTAACTTCAGTCATAAAATATTATCATCACGGACAATGGTGAAAATCTGATCAAAATCGTTTTCGGTTTATAATTAGTGTCTCTATTTTTGTTTTAAACAGTTTTCACATACAAAAAAAAAACACAAAAATCACAAAGAAAAAAATTTGTTTTAACTAAATGAAAAAAAAATTAAATTAAAAAAACAAAACCTTGGCACCAGCAACCCTGGTTTCGAGCATGGGTATTTTACCCCTTCATTAAACGCCCAGCTGCGATCCGTGTTGTTAAGATCGAAGACTCATCTATATATTTAAAAGGCAAAGCGATTTTGTATGTATTTCTTTCGACACAGCTCCAGCTTAGAATCGATTTTGATTATTCTTTTTTTAAAGGAAAGCTCTCTATCTGTAGATGTGTCCACTTTACTTTTTTCCCATCTATATAATAAAAACTGTAAGGGGGACAATTTTTGTAATTTTGGATTTTCTCAAAAATATTGGCATACATTGATGTATTTGGTCGTATAATACTGATGCCAAAAATGACATTTTTATACCCGTATGGTGAAACCAAAGGGTATATTAACTTTGCCTTACCGTTTATAACGCCAAGACCCCGTCATCACACATAAAAATGTATTACACCAGTGTGTTTAGAATGATAAACAAAATTGATTTTTGCATGTCCGTCTGTGGCGCGGATTGCGGGCGCACGGATTGAGCTAGAGACTTGAAATTTTGCGCAGATCCGTTTTTCGCAAAATGCGAGGCTAAGTTCGTTAATGAACAAAAATGAACCATTAGGGGGTACCCCCCATACGAACGATAACGTTTTTTGCGAATATCTCAAAAACGGTGCATCTCACCAAAAAAGTGAAAGAACAAAAGTTATTTAGGATATGGTTCTGCATAAAACTCCCATACATCAAAATCCTATTGGAACAAATTTTAAAAAATCTTATTGGAAAGTTTGACTTCAAACTGGAATTTTGATACAACTGTTCGAATTTTGATAGGAATATCACTATACGAGTTTCTAATAATTGCCAGACTGGCAATTATAGGTTTTGTTATGCTTAAAATTTATGTTTGTCCGTCCGTCTGTATGTCGGTCGGTATTTCTGTCTGTTTGACTGAATGTTTGTTCCGGCATCACGCAAAAACGGCGCGGCCGATTTTGATCTAACTTTGCACACAGGTACAGTTATTGACAGAATAAAGGATATGATTCTTTTTGATGTCAATCCCTGTTTCTTCTGATATCTCTTACTCAAGGGTGTCGGATCCAGTTTAATAGCAACCCCTTTCCCTCTCTTGAAACCTCTTTATGCGCTTAAGGGTTTCGGATCCGGTTTTCACCATGAGAGAGGTCAGCCCGAAGGGAAAATTTTTGCTCACTAATATCTACCCCTCCTTTTTATGTATAGCTAACGATGGTATCTTTTTTCGTACAAAAAACAGTATATTTCACCTAAAAATTTAAAAAAGTAGTAAATCGATTTGAAAAAACAGTATTTTTCGCAGTATAAATTTTATTCAATGAAAATTTGTGTCTTTGCTCTTAATTTCGACATTTTTATTCTTTTAAATTAACAATGGAAAGCAAAATCAAAGTAACGCGGTCTGAAGAAGGATGAATAATGACAAGACAGTAATCGATGGGGAAAGGAAGAAGCGAATCTATATGACATGTTGCCATCAATACTTCGCTGTTCGTCGTTTGAATGTATTTACACTTGCCATGTGTTGCCACTGTTTTGTGTTGCCACTGACGCTTTGCATTGCTATTAATAAATTTGAATTCCGAAACGTTAAAGAATTAAAGTTTTCTGAGTATTTAAATACAGTATTTTGGGGAAAAAAGCAGTAATGCAGTATTGGAGTCTGAAAAACAATATAATACTGCGAAAAACAGTATAGATACCATCGTTATGTATAGCCCTCACCTGCTATCTTCTGCAATTCTAAAGGGATTTGGTGCTTCAATGTATGACATGAATTTAAAAGAATGACATTTCCCACAATATTGTCTTTCCCCGTGTGGATAACCACCTTTTACCGTTATTGAATATATTGTAAGTAAACAGTACGATTTTGTAATACACCGTTGGGTCAAAAAGAAAAATGTCTCTAAAAAAATTTCCCTATTTTGGGAGGCCGAAGGCCGAGTAAAGAGGAAGGCGAGAGCTGAAATATATTTAAATAATTTTACATAACATCTGCATACATCAAATTCCAACAATTCAAGCGCGAGGGGCGAGGCCGAAGGCCGAGTAATTGTGGAGGCCGGAGGCCGACGGGGGCAGGGAGGCCGAAGGCCGACCTGTGGAAGGGAGATGAACCGCGAAGCGGTTCGGGGCGCAGCCCCTAGTTATTATAATTTGATTAAGATAAAAATTACTCTAACTTTAATGAAAATCATTAAAACAAAAATTATGTAAATTTGTTGAAGAAAATTAAGTAAAATTATTATAAATGTAATTGTAGCGAAAAATAGGTAAATTATGTAATAAAAAAAAAAAAAAAAAAAAATCAAACTAAAAAACTAAAAAGACAAAATGCACAGAATTATTAAATTGAATCCAAAAACAAATAAAAGACACTCCCATTTTTGATGACATTACGAAAAATTACATTTTTCTTTCTTCAAGGGGTAAGGAATGTGATGAATTGCAGTTCAACCTTTTCCAAAACTGATGCAATACATCACCTTTCTTAAGCCAAAGTCCCAACTTAGAACGCTGACCCATAAAAAATATCCAAATCATGGATAATTAAATTGAACAAATAAGACAAATGATACAAAGTCCCAACTTAGAACATTGACCCATGAAAATCATGGATAATTAAATTAACCAATGCACCCCGGTCATTGTACTTTGTATCTGCTATAAACTTTCCATCATAATACCTCCGCTATACAAACCAATAAACCCAAAACGTATGAAAACGTTTATCAAAGGCACGCGACAAACGCGATCGTATTTCACAACAATTGTTTTGTCGTATGTCGATCCTATTTCATAAACAACTTCACCAAGCCGATCAATATGCTGACGCTTCCAAATAATTATGAGGGCACACGACCAGTGCAATTAATTAATTTCACAATTCACCTTTGAATTGAAGTTTTGACTTACGTTGCAATTTCGCCCATTCAACATGAATTAGGAAATTGCCTGAACGAAAAAAGATTTGTCCAGGTCAGGAATGTTATAAAAGCAAGTGAAGATCGGTGAAGAAGTGAGTTGGTTAGTAAAAAGTAACAGTTAGCAGTTGGTGAATACGGATAGTTGGGTTTTTTGGAGTAAGGAGTTAGCAAGGAGTTAGTAGAGAGTTGGTTTTGAAAAATGAATTAGAGAGTCGGTAAAAGTCATAAAAAGATAATAGTTGTTCCTAAAACAGTGAGTGTAATTTAAAATATAAATCAGTTAATTCCGTGCATTTTGAAATAATAACCGAGTCGTTTATAGAATTTAAAAACATTTTAAATACACATTAAATTGATCAACGTATCAACGAAGGGTTTTTATTTAATGGACGTTATCAAGGAAGTCTTAAGTCCTATTTATTAAAAGTATTCGTAAAAACGATCAACAAAAATTTACTCGGTCGAAATAGTGTAACTGTCTTACCGAAATACAGAAATTTGTGTTATGAATAAGAATTAATAGGAAATAAATAATCATTGTAAACTTATTAAAATAAAAATCTAATAAATAAAGTAAATAAAAACCTTTAAACTAAACTTTGTGATTTTGTTAATTGTTTTGGGGTGAAAGTTTCACAAAAAATATTTATTAGCCGCATCGAGGTGAAGCCACGTTTTGTTACACAGATATGAGAAAGTCTACATTGTCTGCGCAAAGTCGACATTGTCTACGCCAATGTCTACATTGTCTACCCCAAATCTATTGTCTACGCTATTGTCTACACTGAAGTGTAGACAATTAAAGTCTACGCGTAGAGGAACAACACTGAAACAAACAAACAGACAATATAGCGAGCTAAATAAAAGCTTTTAAAAAGACCACGTATCAAACAAAGCGAGAAACATCGAGTATAAGTTTTTGACGACAAATAAATGAGTTTTATTTTGCTCAATATAAATATTCCTCTTCGAATAGAGTCTTTCAACTCAAGGAGTTTTTCAACTATCATCGAGTATAAGTTTTTCACAACATTTTAAATCTCTTTAAAAAAGAGTTTTATTCTGCTCGGCAAAAATATTCCTCATCAGGATTGAGTTTTATTTTGCTCGACATAAATATTCCTCATCAGAAGTGAGTGTTATTCTGGTCGATATAATTATTCCTCATCAGAAGTGAGTCTTTATAAAAATTGAGAAATATTTTCATCCCTGGATTATTCACTTAGTATTTATTTTTACTCAAGATCTTATTAGGATACGTTACATTAATTTGCAAGAGAATCTATTGTCACATGAATATTTTACTTAATTATTCTCACTAATAATTGACTTTAAACTATTTCACCAATTGCAAGAAATCTTTTGTTACTTGAATATTTTACTTAGTTATTCTTACTCGACAACTGAAGAACGAATGAATGACTACAAAAAGAATTTTCCATCGACCGGCAGCCCTTGAGCTGCTGGCGTCGGTCGCGGGAATTCGCAGTGTAAGCGCGTTTGCTTATCACTTGCCCAAACAGCCACTTGTGCGCATCGTAAACATTTTGTTGCTTACGATGCCAGCGGCGTCAGGTTTCGCCTCTGGCCAACGGAAACGCTTCTGCTGAGGGTGCAGTTTGTGTCTCCGTCAGTCAGTGCCGGCAATGATAATTAAGGGGTGACGGTCAGGGCCGTCACAGTTGCATTAAGCAGTACTGAGACAGAGTACATCGAAGGAAGCTGTTTACTTAAAAAAATTAATTTGTGAATTAGGTTTTACAGCATTTATCCTTTGCTGTGATAACCTCAGCGCAATGCAGCTAGTGAAAATCCCTGTGTGAACAAACACATTGACATTAAAATTCATTATGTACAAGAAGCTTATAATAAACAGATTATCAGCCTAACACATGTACCAACAACCGGGATGATCGCAAACATATTACCAAAAACTTAACAGAATAAGCTTTCTAAATTATTATCAATTTTGAAAAACGTTTTATATACGGTTTTTTATGTTGAATTGCATTTTGTTAAAAAGTTTTCATTCCAATTATTGAGAGAAGATGTTGAATTGTTATTTAAAAATTATAAACTCCGTTGTTTACTTTAACTTTAGACAATTGAATTGCTCAAACAATTAGGACATTGTTAATTGTATTTATGAACTCAGTTTGTTCACTAAACTCAAATCGAACGGACGTGTTGTCTTTTCCAATTCGGTTCTAACCAATCAGGAATTGTGAAATCTTTTTAAAAATTTATGAAAAGCTACAATTCAAATAATCTATATGATGACAGACAAATTTGTATAGGAGAAAGGGTTTTGATATATGGAACGGTTAGGTAAAATCACTTTCTGGAGTCGGGCGTAAAAAGTAGTGATCGAAAATTGGCTACATCATCCTATAAATTTTTTTCGAAATTTTTTTATCAAACTATTTTGTTCTCGGCTAGCGAAGAATTTCAGATTTTATTTCACTGAAATAGGACAATTCTTTCTATCAAAAAAATCTTTCTCCTCTTCCAGAGCATTTACTATGGTGTTGTTTGTAAAAATTTCCCAACTTCTTATTTACTTTCGCGGTTTTTTGCCGAGTGAATTTATTAAATGAAAACAGCATCTGAATATCATTGACTTGTCTTCGTTTCGTGTCATTTATTTATGATTTATTATGTGGAAAAGTTGACTCAACATCCCTTCTTGATTTCGTCAAGATCGATTCTCATCTTCGCACCAATATTAACATAGGACTAATTACGACCGTAAGGTCTTATTACGGTCGTTGAACCTGTAGCAATCATATCCAGCGTTTTTAACACTATTTTTCATCATGTAAGATCGAAATGTTTTAAAAAATCGCTTATTGTGAAATCAACCTACTTCAATTTTTTATTATGAAATCAACTTATTCTAATTAATTGATGTTACTTTTTTTATTCCACCTTGATACTTATACCTAATGTAGGGGAAGGGCTTGTACCTTGACCGAAATTTACTTTCCCGTTATTTACAAAAAATCTACAAGTAATTGTTTTTTTTTGCTTTGTAATGAAGTTCTGATTACTTTGTGTATAAAAAAACAAACCTTTGTTCCGATACTCCTCATTGTTGTTTAGGGATTTTAAGTTATGTAACTCTTGGTTCCACGGTCCAAGGTACAACCCCGGTTTGTACCTTGGACCTGGCTGAAAAATAATGTTGAAATAAAAAAAAGTTTTTCCAGAGTAATATTTTTATTTTAGCATCAAAAAAAGAAAGTTCAGAAAAAACCAGAACAGTTAGTCGCTGTTTTATGTGTCTGAAGCAACAAATTTTTTTTTCCTAAAAAGGGGTTTCCGTTTCTTTGGCAAAACGGACGGACATTCTACTTTCCTCTTTTTTGGTATTTTGCCTTTTTTTTGATTTTTTTCTTTTTTATATTTTTTATTCTTTCCGCTTGCAATACTGTTTCCCTCTCTGGAGAGTCAGTTAAAATCCTATTTTTGAAGTGAAAACTTCTTTAGCGCCGTTGTGAGTGATTTCAAACTCGATGAAACGAAAAAGCGACAGTAAAAAGAGATAGGATATTTTAGCCTGCGAGAAAATGAGATAGAATACAGATGGGTACCGGTAAATTTATCGTAAACAAGAGTGATGGGAAGGCGGAAGGGGAAGGGGGAAGGGGTAGGGGTACGGGAAGGGGAAGAGGGAGAGGTACGGGAAGGGAAAGGGGGGAAGGGAGAAGTGTTAGGAGGGAGGAAGTGGAGAGAGGAGGCGATAAATTACTGATGTTTCGTCATACATTGCAATATATCTATATATATAAAAATGGATGTTTGTCTGTTTGTCTGTTCGTTTGTGATTACAAAACTCAAAAACTACTGGACCGATTTTTACGCGGTTTTTTGCAAAATGATCTGTGTTGCCAGGAGCAGGTTTTTAGCTATGTAGATTTTAAAAATTCGAAACGGAAGGTCCTGTAAGGATAATGAAAATATCCTTTTTCCCATTTCTCCCCGGAAAAATTTGCATTATAGGGTTTTTGGGGTCGCTGATCACGAATCCGGTATTAGATTTTCAAAATCCGAAACGGAAGGTCCTGTAAGGATAATGAAAATATCCTTTTTCCCATTTTTCCCCGGAAAAATTGGCACTATGGGGTTTTTGGGGTCGCTGATCACGAATCCGGTATTAGAAAGGATAACATAAATATCCTTTTTTCCCATTTTGCCCCGGAAAAATTTGCATTATGGGGTTTTTGGGGTCGCTGATCACGAATCCGGTATTAGATTTTCAAAATTCGAAACGGAAGGTCCTGAAAGGATAACATAAATATCCTTTTTTCCCATTTTGCCCAGGAAAAATTTGCACTATAGGGTTTTTGGGGTCACTGATCACGAATCCGGTATTAGATTTTCAAAATTCGAAACGGAAGGTCCTGTAAGGATAATGAAAATATACTTTTTCCCATTTTTCCCCGGAAAAATTGGCACTATGGGGTTTTTGGGGTCGCTGATCACGAATCCGGTATTAGAAAGGATAACATAAATATCCTTTTTTCCCATTTTGCCCCGGAAAAATTTGCATTATGGGGTTTTTGGGGTCGCTGATCACGAATCCGGTATTAGATTTTCAAAATTCGAAACGGAAGGTCCTGAAAGGATTACATAAATATCCTTTTTTCCCATTTTGCCCAGGAAAAATTTGCATTATGGGGTTTTTGGGGTCGCTGATCACGAATCCGGTATTAGAAAGGATAACATAAATATCCTTTTTTCCCATTTTGCCCCGGAAAAATTTGCATTATGGGGTTTTTGGGGTCGCTGATCACGAATCCGGTATTAGATTTTCAAAATTCGAAACGGAAGGTCCTGAAAGGATAACATAAATATCCTTTTTTCCCATTTTGCCCAGGAAAAATTTGCACTATAGGGTTTTTGGGGTCACTGATCACGAATCCGGTATTAGATTTTCAAAATTCGAAACGGAAGGTCCTGTAAGGATAATGAAAATATACTTTTTCCAATTTTTCCCCGGAAAAATTGGCACTATGGGGTTTTTGGGGTCGCTGATCACGAATCCGGTATTAGAAAGGATAACATAAATATCCTTTTTTCCCATTTTGCCCCGGAAAAATTTGCATTATGGGGTTTTTGGGGTCGCTGATCACGAATCCGGTATTAGATTTTCAAAATTCGAAACGGAAGGTCCTGAAAGGATAACATAAATATCCTTTTTTCCCATTTTGCCCAGGAAAAATTTGCATTATGGGGTTTTTGGGGTCGCTGATCACGAATCCGGTATTAGATTTGCAAAATTTGAAACGGAAGTTCCTGAAAGGATAACGCAAATGTCCTTTTTCCAATTTTCTCCGGAGAAATTGGTATTATGGGGTTTTTGGGGCCGCTGATCACGAATCCGGTATTAGATTTTCAAAAATTCGAAACGGAAGGTCCTGCAAGGATAACGCAAATATCCTTTTTCCCATTTTTCCTCGGAAAAATTGGCACTATAGGGTTTTTGGGGTCGCTGATCACGAATCCGGTATTAGATTTGCAAAATTCGAAACGGAAGGTCCTGTAAGGATAACGCAAATATCCTTTTTCCCATTTTTCCCCGGGAAAATGGGCGTTATGTTTAAGATCGCTTAACACAAATCCGATATTAGATTTTTAAAATTCGACACGAAAGGTCCTGTAAACATAAATATCCTTTTTCCCGATTTTACCCGGAAAAATCGGCATAAGAGGGTTTTTGGGGTCGCTGATCACGAATCCGGTATTAGATTTTCAAAATTCGAAACGGAAGGTCCTGTAAGGATAATGAAAATATCTTTTTTCCCATTTTTCCCCGGAAAAATTTGCATTATAGGGTTTTTGGGGTCGCTGATCACGAATCCGGTGTTGGAATTTCAAAACTCGAAACGGAAGGTCCTGTAAGGATAACGCAAATATCCTTTTTCCCATTTTTCCCCAGGAAAATTGGCATTATGTTTGAGATCGCTTAACACAAATCCGATATTAGATTTTTAAAATTCGACACGAAAGGTCCTGTAAACATAAATATCCTTTTTCCCGATTTTACCCGGAAAAATCGGCATAAGAGGGTTTTTGGGGTCACTGATCACGAATCCGGTATTAGATTTTCAAAATTCGAAACGGAAGGTCCTGTAAGGATAATGAAAATATACTTTTTCCCATTTTTCCCCGGAAAAATTGGCACTATGGGGTTTTTGGGGTCGCTGATCACGAATCCGGTATTAGAAAGGATAACATAAATATCCTTTTTTCCCATTTTGCCCCGGAAAAATTTGCATTATGGGGTTTTTGGGGTCGCTGATCACGAATCCGGTATTAGATTTTCAAAATTCGAAACGGAAGGTCCTGAAAGGATAACATAAATATCCTTTTTTCCCATTTTGCCCAGGAAAAATTTGCATTATGGGGTTTTTGGGGTCGCTGATCACGAATCCGATATTAGATTTTCAAAATTCGACACGAAAGGTCCTGTAAACATAAATATCCTTTTTCCCGATTTTCCACGGAAAAATTGCCATTAAGGGGTTTTTGGGGCCGCTGATCACGAATCCGGTGTTGGAAATTCAAAATTTGAAACGGAAGGTCCTGTAAGGATAACGCCAATATCCTTTTTCCCATTTTTCCCCGGAAAAATTGTCATTATGGGGTTCTTGGGGTCGCTGATCACGAATCTGGTGTTGGAATTTCAAAATTCTAACCGTAAAGTCCTGTAAGGATAACGCAAATGTCCTTTTTCCAATTTTTCTCGCAAAAACAGGCTTTGGGAGGTTTTCAGGGTTGCTTATCACGAATTTGAAGTTGGAATTTCAAAATTCGAAACGGAAGGTCCTGTAAGGATAACATTTTTTCCCAAAACTTTTTAAGTTATTTATGGTTTTTTGGCATTCTAAAATTTATAGAAAAAACTTTTAGCTGCCAACGTAGGGTCTGCTAGTACATGTCTAAATGGATGTTTTATTGTTTGTCTGTCTGCCTGAGATTACAAAACTCAAAAACTACTGGACCGATTTTTATGCGGTTTTTTGCAAAATGATCTGTGTTGCCAGGAGCAGGTTTTTAGCTATGTAGATTTTCAAAATTCGAAACGGAAGGTCCTGTAAGGATAACGCAAATATCCTTTTTCCCATTTTTCCCCGGAAAAATTGTCATTATGGGGTTCTTGGGGTCGCTGATCACGAATCTGGTGTTGGAATTTCAAAATTCTAACCGTAAAGTCCTGTAAGGATAACGCAAATGTCCTTTTTCCAATTTTTCTCGCAAAAACAGGCTTTGGGAGGTTTTCAGGGTTGCTTATCACGAATTTGAAGTTGGAATTTCAAAATTCGAAACGGAAGGTCCTGTAAGGATAACATTTTTTCCCAAAACTTTTTAAGTTATTTATGGTATTTTGGCATTCTAAAATTTATAGAAAAAACTTTTAGCTGCCAACGTAGGGTCTGCTAGTACATGTCTAAATGGATGTTTTATTGTTTGTCTGTCTGCCTGAGATTACAAAACTCAAAAACTACTGGACCGATTTTTATGCGGTTTTTTGCAAAATGATCTGTGTTGCCAGGAGCAGGTTTTTAGCTATATAGATTTTCAAAATTCGGAACGGAAGGTCCTGTAAGGATAATGGAAATATCCTTTTTCCAATTTTTCCCCGGAAAAATTTGCACTATGGGGTTTTTGGGGTCACTGATCACGAATCCGGTATTAGATTTTCAAAATTGGAAACGGAAGGTCCTGTAAGGACAATGAAAATAATGAAAATATAGAAAAAGAAACATGAGTCATTCAAGTAAAATTGTCAAGTAACATTGAACGTGTGTAGGCTCCTTAAGGTTTCACTTCCACCGCGTGTGCATTGCACACACATGTTTTTTTTCTAATGCTCGTCCCATTCTGTTAGTGTTCTTCCGGGGTGGAGCTTTTGGAATAGGGCGGACATCCTCTGGCGAAACAATTTCATTGTTAGAAGTAACAGCACTAGAAGTTGAAGGAAGGCTTGGTCTGTAATTGTGGTCCTGCTTCTGAATTATGGCGGGAAGAGGCCGATCTGTGACATATGACGACAGGAACTCTTCGTCTTAAAAAATTGCTTCGTTTACCGGCCAAATTCCACTTACTTCAAACCCTTTGATAATATTTCGGGCTGAAAATGCCTTCGTGTATGCTTTCCCAATGATTCATTAACATCCATTCATTTGCAGCTTGGTTGAAGCTAGTGGCTCTAGACAAACTGGTGGGTTCAGGTGAACAAAGAGCGAGGGATGAGTGACGACTTTCAAAACATTTAAGCCAATTCAATCCCGCAGAATTTTGTTCAATCCAATTACGTTGCATATCGCATTTGTTTTTCTGCCCGAAATCAAATGCGAGTTTTTTAAGTTCCACCCTAGTCAGACCATAGTGGAGTTTTGAAGCTGTCAACACATACTCAACAAGAACATCTTCTTGTTCACGTGAAAATACTTGTCGATGTTTAAGCTTACTCTCATAAATAAAACTGTTATTGCCTGCACCAATATGTTTCGCAACGTGTCGCTTTAACGTTGTGTTTGACAGGTTGTATGCCCTTGCAGTAGTATTCAATTTCCCTACTTTGACGACTTCCTCGACGGCTGCTTCCAAAGCTGCTGTGTCGACCTTCGAACATCCCCCTTATTTCTTGGCATTGTCTGAAAAAAGTAAATAGCATATATATTAAAATTGCAAGAAAAAAAAGGTCCAAGGTACATGAGTATCTCCATAATAATATAATTTAAAAATATCATAATGTTTATATTAATCGAACCAAAAATAAAATGAAACCAAGGAAATCAATTAATCAACTCACCGTTTTCTGAAAGTTCCACAAAAAAATTCACTTTTTTCAAAAAAAAATATATTTATTGGGCCACACAATATAGCCACAAATTGTGGAACACAATATTCGATAAGGTCGCCATTTGATTTAACACTAACCCTGTAACGATAGAATCAACAAGACTGCAAAATACGCGCTCGACCTATTGGAAAGTTATCCAATGGTTGGGGCGAAATCCTTCTTCAAGAACTCAATATTTTGGTGTCTTTTTGGCAAGTCATGCCAACAGGTCTATAGTTTAACGGCTTAAGATCTGGACATCCGGCGGGCGGACTTTTAGAAGGATGAAGTCATGCAAATCTATTTCGAGCCATTTTTGTGAAAAAAGAGCGCAAATGTCAGAGAAAGTTTCTTAAGAAACTGTTTAAAATGTATACTGAAGCATTTAAACGAAAACTTATTCAAAAATTGAGAAAGGAATTTTCAATATGATTCTGCTGTGGCTCATAAAGCCAAGTGATCACAAAAATTGCTTTAAAATTAAATCCATTACTTTATCAGAAGGGAAGAGTAGCCCTCCGGTAGCCCATAACTCAACTTGTTGGACTATAAACTATGATCTGTTCTAGCGAATATGGTGTGCTAAAAAACATGCGCCAACATTGAATTCTTGAAAAAGGAACCTAACCACAGCGTCGGACAACTTTCCAGTAGATAGAGTGCGTATTTTGCAGCTCTATTGACGCCATCGTTAAAGGGCTTGTCTCAAATCAAATGGCGGCCTTTTCAAATAAAGTTTTCTATGAATTGTGGCTATTGTGTGGCCCAATAAACATTTTTTTATATATATCAATGCGTTCTTCTTTGGCATCAATTTTTCCTTGTATCCGCATTTATGACTAGACTAGGTAAATAAATTTCACTGCCGCGTGGTGCATCGCTTACTGGGATTTATTTGTATTACTAATGTACAAAATTAACAAACTTTGCGTAATCATGTTGAGCGGACCCCAGACTTATACACGGCGGGTCTCATGCGCGACCCTAAGGCTATGGGTTGGCCAGACCTGTTAGCCATTGACTTGGTAAAAATTAATCAGAGAACGGTTCATATCTCAAAACTCAAAAATAGAACGTGCAACAAATATTTTCCACAATTTAAAGAAGCTCGATGCAAATTTAATCAAAAAATCTTTTTAACAGTACAATTGCACAATTCCAAATTGTTTTCAAAATATCAGATATTTTAGCTAAAACTAACAGATATTTTTGTTTTAATTTTTTAAGAAAAATGTTTCAATTTTTTTAATTATTCAATTTAATGTAAATTACGAAAGCAGTGTTTACCGAGATGCGAAGGGTGTGGCCTTCTTGACCGATGCTTTCACTGCCCTCGCCGATCACAAGACCGTGACTGTGGTTGCCAATTTGCACTTCTTCATAGAGCTGATACAGAAAGCTAGCACCAGGAACAAGATGACATTATTGTAGAGAATATTCACAATGGCAATAACGACTATTATTTCCTTGAATATCCTCAAACTCAATATTGTTATCGAAAATCATCACAGCGAAAAAGTGATTACGAAACTACACAAAAAGCAGCCGATATTCGTCAACGAAGGTTATCTACCCACCAATGGCAATATGAGGCTTGGCGGCAAAAACAATTCGACTTTAGACGCACTGGTATTAATTCCCCGATTTTAGGCACTTCAACAGTAAGGCGACGATATTATCGACGTTACAGTTCTTGTCTAGAAGGAACAAATTATGAAACTAGCAGACAATCAAATATCGATGTTCCTGGTAATCCTAGAGATCTCCCCATCGTAGGAAATCGAGATAACGCAGTAAAAGTAAGTTGACTGTTCCCTGCACTATCACAATAGCGTTTTGAATTTTTTGAATAGTGATCAGGAACACATACAAGCAAATTTTTATGTTTTGTACATAACGTTGTAGGTATATGTAAACTAACTTATCTGTAAAAACTAAGAACTTGTTTTTTAAATAGATCCGACCTAAAAAATAAAAAAAAACACATTATAAGTTAAAAAATTATTTTCGACACTTTGTTATGTTATATTTAGTCTGAAATCGTTACTTTTTGCCATGGTGTTAGAAAGATTAGGGCTTGTCTTAATATAGCTTTTTATGTAAGACTGGTGAACTTAAATTGATAAAACCGCGCCTTTTCACACCTCCCACATACAAATCCAATCCTGGCTAGACTTCTTTGCGCCACGCTAGTGGTCGTGAGGTATCTTAATAAGAAGTCATCCGACATCTCACCAAGAAATCATGCGGCATTTTACCACGAAGTCGTGTGGCATTTTACCAAGAAGTTAGACTGAAAACATATTCATTTCGTACTGATTATACTAATCTTTATTTTGCAAAAATCGTTTTCTTCATGCTTGCTCCCCTCAAATTTACTTAAAACGAAATCAACATTTTTTTGGGTCATTTAAATAATTCTAACAGTCAACTGGAACGGTTACTTCAGGCGTAGAGCAGTCACTTAAAAATTTTGCTATAAACCAATGTAACAGGAAGCGGGTTGAACCAAGAAATGCTATGTAAACAGACCACTTCTTTTTTACACCGTACTAGCTTGCAAGAACCCGGCGTTGCCCGGGTAGTAATAAATTTTTGAATATGAAAAAATCCTTTTTTTTTTCAAAAGTATTTTGATGCATAGAATAATTATGCAGTAATTATATTTCAAATAATTTTTTGTTCATAATTTTTTTGGTTTGACGCACCGTTTTCAAGAAAATTGCAAATATTTTTTCCATCTGCTTGGGAGAAAGGGAATAGAGTGAATTCCCTTATTGCCAGACACTTAAGATTTTTGCATTTATGTTGTAACATATGTTGAACATCCATAAAATAGTTTCAGAGATAGAGGAGGGGATTGGTCGAAAATTTACCTTGAGTATAAAAATCCGTTCTGTAGTTTAGGAGATAGCCGGAGAGGGAGCTCGCCCCATGTAGAGCGGAGTAGTTTGAGTGCATGAAAATTTATTTTATGATTGACCTGCCCAACTCTGAAAACCGTATTCAAATCCCTTCAGTAGTTCAGAAGATAACAGGCGAGGGGGTGAAAGGGGAGCCGATATCGCGACCACACCTAACTATAAATCGTGGTCATTTATAGGAAATTTGTGTTGATGCAAGTCCAGATTCGATGTGCCGCTAACCTCACTTTTGGAAATCACAATGTTCTGGAAAAAACACAAAATTCAACACCAATCCATTTAATTTCACTTGGTCACTGAGTAAATACCTTGATTCACTTCGTTGATAACAAACTAAAATACTTTCGACGATTTAAAAGTGGAAAAAACAGCGATAATTTGCGCACTATATTGATAAACAACCGCTTCGCATCGATCATCAATGAGGAAAGAGCGAATATATTTCTGAGCTATCAAACGTGAGTCTGAGAGCGTAACCCCATCTGTTGGCGCTAACATTATCGTGAGGAACAAAATTATCCGTTTTTCAGTTCCAAATACAATATTTTCTCCTTCCATACCATAATCACATACAGAATGCAAATTTCAATTTTTCCGATATTCCCCATTTTCCCCAAAAATTTTCTCGACTGTTCCAACAAAACGAAAAAAGAATCGGGATTTTTGATTTGGAAGTACTGGAAGTACAAGCCAGAAAACCGTTGCCACCAGCAAGCCCGGTTTTTCAAGATTTTCCAACTTTTCCGGAGGTAATTTCCAATTTTCGTAGTGTTTTTACCTGGTTCAATACGAATCCAACAAAGAAATCCCCATGTAAATCGGATTATATTCAGCCGAGTTATGGATAATCTTACTGACCACGATTCATTTATATATACCGTATGGTGTAACTAAAGGGTGTATTAGATTTGCCTTACCGTTTGTAACGCCAAGATCTCGTCATCACACACAAAAATGAATTACACCAGTGTGTTTAGAATGACAAAAAAAATTGAATTTTGCATGTCCGTCCGTCCGTCTATCCGTCCGTCCGTCCGTCCGTCTGTCCGTCCGTCCGTCTGTCCTTCTGTAGCGCGGATTGCGGGCGCACGGATTGAGCTAGACTTGAAATTTTGCGCAGATCCGTTTTTCGTAAAATGCAAGGCTAAGTTCGTTAATGGGCAAAAATGGACCATTAGGGGGGGTACCCCCCATACGAACGAAAACGATTTTTGCGAATATCTCCAAAACGGTGCATCTTATCAAAGAAGTGCAAGAACAAAAGTTATTTAGGATATGATTCTACATAAAACTCCCATACATCAAAATCCGATTGGAATAAATTTAAAAAAATCTTTTTGGTGGAATTTTGATACAACTGTTCGCCGTTCACTTAAATAATCATACAGGTTTTCAATAATTGCTAGATTAACAATTATAGTTTTTGTTATGCTTTCTGATAAAATTGGCAAAGTGAGGTACGATGATTGTGTTTTGAATTTTCTTATGACATCTGAACGTATAGTTAGCTTGTTTATTCTTTGTTTGCGAACAAGGCAAAGTTGTGTTTCGTGTGTTGTACAAGCATGTGGAAATAATGTAAACACGGGAAAAACTTAAAATATTTTGAATTCTTAAAACCAATTAAATTTTTTTGGTAAATCCTTTTTATGCTTTTTATACGGTTTAAAAAAGCCGCACTGTGGGATCGCCATAAGTCAAACGCCCCAAAAGTTGGACTATGCACTAACAGGACAGTTTGGAATTTTAAAAAAGCTAACTGGGAGCACTTGAATCAGTATTTTGCAGCTTACAAGTGGTCTGATTGTTTCAGGGAAGGTGACATTGACGTTGCGATTGCAAAGGTCACGAACGTAATCACTAGGGCTGCCAAAAATATGCATTTCCATATTTCTTCTCGTTATGATTTCGGCTCCGGGAGTTTTTTATTCATCCGATCATATGGAGCGATCATATTTTTAAAATCGCAAAGGAAGCATTGCAGCCCCAGAAACGCTGCAAAAAATATTTCGCACTTATTGTCGTGCTCAACATATACAAGACCTACATTCGACTGAGAATTGAGTATAATTCCCACACTTGGGCTGGAGCACTAAGAACTGTCCTGCAACTGCCGGACCGAATTCAAAAACGTGCGATCCGACTGATTGGAGACAAGTCTTTGACAGATTTATTACCGTCTCTCGAGTATCGTCGCTCTTTTGGGGTACTCAGCATATTCTATAGATATTTCCATGGGAAATGCTCCACCGAACTTTCCCAACTTATTCCTCCACGGTAATATTGTCACAAAATCCTCTCGTGCAGCTGAACGCGCGCACGACTCCTTCCTTGAGCCTACCCGTTTTCGTACAGTAAAGTTTAGGAATTCCTTCATTCCGCGAAGAACAAGACTTTGGAATGATTTACCATCCGATGTGTGCCCCCCGGACTATAACCTACAGAAGTTCAAGGAGAACATAAACCGACATCTCCTTTTGTCCTCCCGATCATGCTGATCTGTGCTTCGGCATTAAAGGATTTTCCACTTCTTATCGAAAACATTCTTATGCTGGATAATGCCCCAGTCATCCTGCTGTAGACCAACTTGTTACAAATTATGGTAAAAGACAGACTTTGTTTTTACCACCTAATGTAACCGAGTTACAAAGATACATTATAAAAAAAGCCTTTTGACACATATTTTTGCATTAAAACAAACACATCATATAACACAGATTTTAAAGAAAGAGAACGGCCTGTTTCCCCAAAATACCAGGGCACAGTGTTTTGAAAACACGATTGTTTAGTACATCGGTCGAAGACCGTAAATGGCTCGAAAGCCATGGCATATATGATATTATGGTAAATGGGAAAATTATTGGGAAAAGCAAGGAGGTTTTTCTTCTGATGTCAAAATTTTGAAATTTGGGACAGAAGGTCCTGAAAGGATAAAGCAAATATCCTTTTTTCAATTTTTTCTCGGAAAAACTTGATTTAGGGGGTTTTCGGGGTCGCTGATCACGAATCTGGTGTTGGAATTTCAAAATTCGAAACGGAAGGTCATCTAAGGATAACGAAGTAATTGCAAATTTTCCAGAAAAAATGTATTATAGGACTTGATTATCCTAAAGCAGCGTTTCTCGACCTTTCAGTATTCGCGGCCCAATTTTCAATCCAAATTGTCATCGCGCCCCCCCTGCATACAAAAAAAAATGTATACAATAATAACGTAATTTGAGTAACCTACACTACTACCCTAATTTTAAACACAAATTACCAAGAAAACAGTAATTTATTGACATTTGGCAACACCGATCCTCAGCATTGACAAAACAAGAATCCGGTGCCTTTTTATTGCTCTTGCGTCATTTTTGCGGTTTCGCAAACCCTGAAATCACAATGAACGCGAAACTGGCGCAGAAACTGTCACTTAAAAGTTTGGTTCGTACAAATTGTTTGAAGTGAGCACAGTGAACGTATAGAACGCAGCTACAACGTAACCGCAACGCAAAAGTTTGCAAACTTCTAACTTTGCCGCAGAATTCTGCGTTGACAGTTCATAAAGTTGAGAATCGCCCCACAGGTTGAGCCCCACAGGTTGAGCCCCACAGGTTGAGAATCGATGTCCTAAAGATTCAATTTTCAATTATTCAATCAACACAAATACTAAAATTAAAAAAAAAAATACGAAAAAAATTAAATAAAAAAAAACAAAATAAAAATTTTAAAAACCCCCCGACTAAAGAAAAACCCTAAAAAATTGAAAAACTCGTGAATAAAAAAATCCTTTAAAAAGGATAAAATAATCATTACAGTAGATTTACAATTTGTGTGCGTCATAAAAATGGCGAAATTGAAAATAATAAAGTTGACTAAATTTGGAAAAATCTACATATCTCTCAAAATGGCACAGGATTGGATAAAACTTTTTTGGCTATAATAGAGGAAGAGTTATAGAATAATGTGAAACTCAGATTTTTTTAATATCTTTTAATATATTTTTTTTTGTAGCTGTACAAAAAGTTGGAATTTAATAAAAAATGCTTCCTCAAATATTTAATTCTCCAAAATTTGGTAGAGAAAAAACCTCAACTTTAAAACTCTCTCGAATATACAAAAAAAATGGTAAAAATAAAATTAAAGTTTGCATTTTGTCAGCTACATCACTCTGCCGATCAAAGAATTTATTTACCGTGCCGAAGTTCTCACGGGGCAAACGTTAAATAAGGATTTCACGAAACCCATAGATAATATGAATTTGCTTTTATCTGGAAATGCATTACGCTGGTTTTGACATTTTCATAAGCTAGAACCCGAGTGAGAAAAAAATGACCCAGTCTTCGCATCGTCTTGCTTATAAAATATCGAGATATTCGCAAGGACGATGACATTATTGACCTTATGAAAGCTCGTAAACAGCGAAAAGGCGAGCCATTCGACCAGTTTTATGATGCGATTACCTTCTTCAGCGACCAATTAAGATATTAAGATAACAATGAAGCGAGGAAGAGCTTTTGAAGATCTTGCATCTTCTGAAGAAAATAATTTAAGACCGGAAATTAAAAGCGATTTGCTTATCAGATCACTTACATGAACTTTAAGGTATCATCATCTCTATGAAATTTGTGGTAAAACTTTTTTCGCAAAAATCCGTTCAATCACGTACACGTACCTTTAATACGTTTCCGAAGGGAAATGTATCGGAAATTGAAGTTGATGATAATTGTTAAATGCGATAATTCGAGTCCTGACATGTTATAATTGTGAAGGTAATCACGTATTCGTGGACTACGCGCAACCGCCAACCCTGTTCTGTTATAGTTGTGACTTAAAAAATGCAACCAAATAAACGAAAGTGCGAACGTAAGTAACAACAGCCGCTACCGGTCAAAGTAATTTTGAAATCACTCGATAATAACCCAGGCTTATCTTTAACACCAGACTTACAAACCAACCCAGATTTATCAATAAACTCATTTAAACCACTGCTTCTACCTCTTAAGCTCTACCATCAACGTCTGCAAGAATATCGTCTTGCCCGATTCCGAATATTTAAGATATCGCTACATAAGCGTGAACTATCTGCTAATGTATCCTTGAATGATGACGACGTTCGTCCTTGATGATATTTTGAGATGAATTTCTGATTCGCTTTTGATATAATTTCCAGTTGGGTCAATGAAATCAAAGTTTCTGAATTAATCTGAAAATTCGAATGTTATACCCTTAACATCGTCGTAGAAAGATAGATTAGAAACTGATAAAAGTTTATTTCCTTCTTCCGTGAAGAATGGACTTGGCCTAACTACACTTTGTCAACATGTTATCGAAGCAAAACCCATTTAGCAAGATCATTTTTCTGTTTCACGTGCTGTAGAGAAACTTCTTTACAAATATCTCGTAACTAGACATCATCGAAGGAATCAAAAGTGACTGGAGTACTCCTGTAGTTCTCATACGGAAGCCTGATTGCGTTCGAATCCTATTATAATACAAGGAATTTTTGCACAGCGATCTCGAAAACCCGCCTAACGATTTTCACGAAACTTGGGGGCTAGGGAATTTCGGGGACAAAAGACCGATCTAGATAGGTCTCCCCTCTGAGAAAATTCCCCTCGATACCCCTCGCCTGTTATCTTCGAATTGGGTGGTCCGATTTTAATGAAACTTTACAGTATTCCTAAGGGGGCTAAGGGCTTTCGATTTTACCACCACAAACCTGACTTTTCCCTCCCCTCGATACCCCTTGCCTGATGTCTTCGAATTTGTTGGTTAGATATTAATGAAACTTTACAGTATTACTAAGGGGGCTAAGGGCTTTCGATTTTTTCACTACAAACCTGACTTTTCCCTCCCCTAGATAACCCTCACCTGATGTCTCAAAACAACGTTTCAAAAATCGGTGACAGGGAGTACTCAATAACCATTCAACCGATTTCTATGAAATTTTGTTATCGCGCGTTAGTTTTAGTTCTAGCTTTCTAGGTCGGGAATTTAAAAACTCTGGAAAAGCTCTGTAAAGATAATGTGAATTTAGTTTTTCCCCAAATATCAGCAAAAGTAGAATTTAAGGTCGCCGAGCATGGCTCGATCTTCCTGGTACTTTGTTTTAATTCGAGGAAGTTGAATTAGCACACGAAAAACGATGCAAGTTACCAAACCCCCCTAACGATCCCCATTACCACCATCGTATAATGTCGCTGAACACCGTTTCCTGTTATCGCCCAAATAATTCCCACGATTTCCACGATTCATCCAAAATTGCAACGAAATCGGCATCAGGTTTTTTTCTAATAAGATTGTAATTCACGATAGTTAAAACAATAAAGTTATATTTGTGTACCAAAAGAAAAGTTGTTCAATTCATTCAATTCATTTTTGAAACTAAAGGATAGAAAATCCATAACTGCGCTCGAACAGTAAAAAAGAAGTCCGAATATCTGCGCAAAATAAAACTTGGAAAAAATAAAACTCGAAAAATCAACGAAAAGTTAAAAACATTTCAACAAGTTTAAATAATATTATAAAACAATAAACGTTTGTGATCAGAGGCAGTATTGTAAAGCCAAAAACTGTTTTAAAACACTCTCAGAGGCTGGAGTAGAATCTGATCTTGAAAATAACTACGATCAAATGAGTGAATATAACCTGAAGTTGAATTGATGAAACAGGACGAACAGCTCAGCGATTGCCAAACAGGGCAATTGGACCAGCAAAAGTTATCAAAGTGGAACTTCGTGAAAGAATTTAGAGCAGAAGCAGATAGTAATCTAATCCGCACCGCAGTAGGCCACATCCAACGCAGAACTTCAACAAATCAACGGTTAGAGCAAAAAGGAATCTACAAATTCATCATACAATAAGCGAAAATTCTATATTTAATGTAAGTGTTCCTCAGTAATTTTTCCTTTTTTTATAGCCAAAAAATAAATACTTAGAACAAAATAAGAAACAGAGACTTTTAACGTAAAGTTAATAAAAAAAAAGCTATAATTGCCAATCTGGTTTTTGATAATATGTACCGTTTTTGAGATATTCGCAAAAAACGTTTTCGTTCGTATGGGGGGAACCCCCCTTATGGTCCATTTTTGCCCATTAACGAAATTAGCTTTGCATTTTACGAAAAACGAATATGCGTAAAATTTCAAGTATGAGTGCGCCCTCAATCCACGCCACAGAAGGACATGCAAAATTCATTTTTTTTTGTCATTCTAAACACACTGGTGTAATTTGGTATCTTGGCGTTACAAACGGTAAGGAAAATATAATATACCGTTTGGTTTCATCATACGGGTATATAAATTCCGAAATAATTACAAATTTATGAAAAACAGAGATATTATTCAGTGAATTACTAGTTCTAGAAATTAAGTGTTATCATATATCAATATCATATTAAAGTGAAAGTTTATTAAATTGTTAAAATTATTGTCAACTTTTTTTTATTCTATGCGTTCGTAAAAAGGTAGAAAAAATTCCATGATCGAGTTGTCTCAAACCATCGTTATTATATTATCTTGCTCTGATTCGTGAACATTTCTGTAGTCACAATCAAAAACCGCTTAAGTCGAGTTATGTACTTTTAAACTTTGGTGAATATTTGAATTCTCCATATCCAGTTCTATATGCTGTCAATGTTTGGTTTGGCTATACCCCTCTGAGGAATGGCACAGCAAAAACCATATAACCTAAGTCAGTTTTGCTTTACTATGGTTTTGGAAAAACTTATTCATAACTAGCTTGCATACCCGTCATTGCCGGGTTAAGTTTTTTCAAATTTTTTTTTATGGTCTATGTTGGAGCTAAACTTCAGGCCAATCGGCTCGGTAGTTTCCCCGCGAAAGAGTAACATAGAGGGAAAACTAAGTTTCGAGATTACTTTATCCCCTCCCCTTACTCCCCCCACCTCTCGGACTACTTTTTAATGAGTCTATGTTGGGGCTGGACCCCGACAAACATCTATGCCAAATTTCAGGCCAATCGGCTCAGTAGCTTCCCCGCGAAAGAGTAACATAGCGCAAAACTAAGTTTCGAAATCACTTTACCCCCTCCCCTTAATCCCCCACACCTCGCGCTACTTTTCCGTATACCTATGTTGGAACCAGAACGACCACAGACACTCATGCCAAATTTCAAGTTAATCGGTTCAGCCATTTTTGCGTGAAAGAGAAACAGACAGACACCAAAGCGAAACCAAAGGGTATATTAGATTTGCCTTACCGTTTGTAACGCCAAGATCCCGTCATCACACACAAAAATGAATTACACCAGTGTGTTTAGAATGATAAAAAAAAGTTGAATGTCCGTCCGTCTGTGGCGCGGATTGCGGGCGCACGGATTGAGCTAGAGACTTGAAATTTTGCGCAGATTTGTTTTTCGTAAAATGGAAGGCTAAGTTCGTTAATGGGCAAAAATGGACTATTAGGGGGGTGGGTGGGGAGGAGGTACCCCCCGTACGAACGAAAACGATTTTTGTGAATATCTCAAAAACGGTACATCTTATCAAAAAAGTCCAAGAACAAAAGTTATTTAGGATATAATTCTACATAAAACTCCCATATATCAAAATCCGATTGGAATAAATTTTAAAAAATCTTATTGGAAAGAACTTCAAAGTGGAATTTTGATATAACTGTTCGCCGTCAATTACCATACGGGTTTTCAATAATTGCCAGATTGACAATTATAGCTTTTGTTATGTTTATATATTAGTATGATATGAAAGAAACGCCTTTTTTATGATAAAACTTTAACCAAATTGGATTTTAAGATTCTTTTGAGTTTAAAGTAGTCTTTAATGTGTTTACTTCAAACTGGAAAACATTTTTCGTTTAAAAGAATAACCAATTTTTTCCAGAAAGTAATCAAAACTTTAGACCCAAGTTACTCAAAACACACTTTTTCGACTTAAGCAGTTTTTCCTTGTGACCACAGATTTCTCTCCTTAAACCTAAAAAAAATTGATGCTATCCAACAATCACTCGTACAACTGCCCAGAGCGGCTAATGCTTAGGTCAAGCATATAAAAATACTCGAAATTCGATACTAAACTAGAAAACAAACCAGAACAAAGTAAACATCTAACAGAACAGATTTTTTCGGGTCCTAAAACCGAGGAAGATCTTGATGCAATAAAAAAAACTCTCTGACTCCGTGAGGAAATTTCAAACTTTTGACGGAAATCCTGTGCAGTATGTGTCGTGGATAAAATAGTCAAAGATAAGCCCATATTCCGGACAATTTTAAGATACATCCAGCATAAAATAAGAGGCCCGGCTGATACCGAACTTGTCTCACAACATTTTCGATGATTGGGTCAGTATCAAAAAATGCTTGTCTCTTTATTACGCCGACAAGACGGATGTAAGAAATTTAGAGCATCAGCTACACATGATGACTCAGAGAGTACAAGCGTTGATGAGTTTTACGCGGCCGCAAACCATCAACTGTCACTTTTAATAAATATAATTAAAACGTAAGATGATTGTAACGAAACTATAACTGCTCTGACCGAAAACTACCGTAACAGAGCTCTCGATGTATAAATGAAAACCTCTCCAAAATGCTTATAATCCAAAAATCACAAAACAAAAAAGCTTACGCTTCTTGTTTGGAATTTCAAAATTTAAACTTTATAGATGTCCCAATGCACAGAAATTTTAATCATTCCATATCTGCCCCAGTGAATCGAATATTCACACCACGGTTTAATTCTGGTAATAAACAAACACCGACATACAATCATCCGTTAAGTCTATCTAACAAAATAAAGGCGTATAACATACAGCACAATGCGCATTATCAGCCTAACAGAAACAACCCACCACCAGACCTAACTAAACTAAACCACCAGTTCTAATGAATGTCGATAGATCCATTCAAATGCGTCAAATAGACTACATGAATAATCCATCAACTTCGCGCCATAACGAACGATCAAACAATTCCTATCAATACCCCAGGAGCATACAGACCGAGGAGGGAAGTTGTAAAACTGATGGTCAACGGGAAGAAGATTCCTTTCTGAATAAGATCAATCAGAAGGCGAACAAGAAGAATGCGAATTAAATTTTATCATGGACGCCTCTCTAGCGTTCCATACCAAGGCGATAACAATAATAATAATAATAATAATAAAAATAATAATAATAATAATAATAATAATAATAATAATAATAATAATAATAATAATAATTTTTTTTTCGAGGCTGGGGAGAAAAATGTCTACACAGACCCAAGCGGCGTCCCTGGCATGGGTACTGCGAGGTTCACGAAGTGCACCCGTTGACCCAGGATATGTGACATGGTCTGGAACTACGACGAATGCACTACTTCAGACCATGATCATCCTGTATGTAAGGCATGCTTGAGCCGACCCCACGTCCTACCGACTCGACCCCCCGCGAGAAACGCAAGGCCCGCCTCCGCATGTCTTAATCTGCTGCTGTTGTGCCTGCGTCCAGGCGCCTCTTTTTAGCACGGAGGACCATCTCGACGTACTTATAATAATAATAATAATAATGATAATAATAATAATAATAATAATAATAATAATAATAATAATAATAATAATAATTTTTTTTTTTCGAGGCTGGGGAGGAAAATGTCTACACAGACCCAAGCGGCGTCCCTGGCATGGGTACTGCGGGGTTCACGGAGTGCCCGTTGACCCGCTAAAAAACCTGCCCCTTTCCCAGGATATGTGACATGGTCTGGACCTACGACGAATGCACTACTTCAGACCATGGTCATCCTGTATGTAAGGCATGCTTGAGCCTTAATCTGCTGCTGTTGTGCCTGCGTCCAGGCGCCTCTTTTTAGCACGGAGGACCATCTCGACGTACTTCGCAATACTGGACCAGTTCTGCTCACTGCTCAGGAGCATGGTTACTGCTGTATCTGGCCTCCAGCTGCCACCAATCTGGGCTTGAAGGCGCTCTCGCTCGTTTGCCCAAAAGGAGCACTAAAAGAACGTGTGCTCTGGACCATCTTCGTCGGCGTCACCATGTATGCAGCTCTGCTGTTGCTGTATTTTCATCCGGAATAGGTACGTGCCAAAGCAGCCGTGGCCGGAGAGTAGCTGCGTCAGGTAGTAGTTTACCTCACCAAATTTCCTCTTTACCCACGTTCTCAGGTCGGGGATAAGTCGTGCTGTCCACCTTCCTGTCGTTTCGTTTTCCCAGCGGTCTTGCCACAATTGCATGGTAAGCTCTCTAGCGTGCGTGTTGTCCTCGTCATTTGTTTGGCGACTTAGCCAGACCCGCCGTCGCTCCATGGCCATCAGGTCTACGGGGATAGAGCTGCTAATCACCAACACTGCTGCTGTCGAAACCGTTCGGTACGCACTCGCTACTCTGAGAGCTGCAGTTCTCTGCACCTTTACCAAAGCTTTGGATTTTTTCTGTATGTTTAGAGTGTCTGCCCATACTTCACATCCGTACAACAGTATCGCGTTCACTGTGGACATCAACAACTTCCGCTTGCACTCCGTCGGGCCGCCCACGTTCGCCATCAGCTTGCTAAGCGACAGTGTCGCTCTTGACGCTTTATCGGCTACATGGTTAATCTGCGCCCAAAATGTCATTCTGGGGTCGAGCCGAACTCCCAGATAGTTAACCGCTTTGCTCGTTCTGATGACGGTATCATAAACTTGCATATCGACTTCTAACTCTATATGGCGCTTCGTTAGAAGGATTAGCTCCGTCTTCTCGGTCGCCAGTGTCCGTGGGAATTCATCCACTCCACGATCTTTACCATCACCCGGTTTAATTTGCGTTGCGCCTCTTTCACATCTCTCGCCGTGATGACAGCGGCAACGTCATCGGCATAGCCAACTAGATGCGTATCATCGGGCATCGGGACGGAGAATATACCGTCATAGCTAGCGTTCCACAGGACCGGCCCAAGGACGGATCCTTGTGCTGCGCCGAACGTGACGATTTTCCTTTTCAGCCCATTGTTTGTCTGGTATAGCAGCTCCCTATGGCTAAGGTAGCTGCGGATCATTCGTCTTAGATACGCCGGAATGTGAAAGCGACTTTCCAGTGCATCAATGGTGTCAACCCATTTCAAACTGTTGAATGCGTTTCTTACATCCAAAAGCGCCAGGAGAACGATACGTTTAGAGTATGCGCTTCCTTGCTGCGCAGCTTCCATGCTTTCCACAATATCGTTGATCGCGCCTATTGTTGACCTTCCTGCTCGAAACCCGTGCTGTCGGTCTTACAGACCACCAGCGCTCTCTATAGCTGCCACTATTCTGGGTTTCAACAGCCGCTCCAGCAATTTGCCCAGCGTGTCGAGCATGCACAACGGTCGGTACGCGTTCGGAGTCGCAGGGTCCCCTTTCCCCTTGCTGATCAGGGTTAGCTGCTGCTTCTTCCACACCTCTGGGAAGAGTCCTTCCACCAAGCAAGAATTAAACGTATCTAGCAGGAATTGTGGACGTGCATCTGCTATTAGTTTAAGAACCTCTGATGGGATTCCGTCAGGTCCTGGAGCCTTGTTGTTTTTCAGCGAGCGTGCTGCGACCCTGAGTTGGTCCTCTGTGAGCAGCGGAGGGGCCTCGATAGCAGGCATTTCCGGATCGCTTCGCACCTCGTGGTCCGGGAAGAGGGAATTTACGATGTTGTCCATCACACTCTCCTCAAGCACAGGGGCCGGCGCCAGAGCGCCAAGCTTTCGCGTAACAATCTTGTATCCGAGTCCCCAGGGATCGGTGTTTATGTCATTACGTAGCTCTTCCCATTTGCCCTTCTTACTTCCTAGAATAGCCAGTTTTAGCTTCCGTCTAGCCGCTCTAAACTCCTCGATTTCAGTCGCAGCATCACTTCGTCTTCTGGCTCTCGTCACTCTCCTCCGTAGTCGGAGACAGACTCTACGAAGCTCCGCGATTTCATCGTTCCACCAATAAGCGGCTTTCCTTTTAGGATTTTTAGAGGCTCTGGGCATTGCTGCGTCGCAGGCTTGCGAGATACAGCGGATTGTGCTGCGCACCAGGCTCCTAGCGTTTCTAGGACCTTCGATTTTTCCCGTACTTCTATCAAGCTCTTCAAGTAGTGCCCCCGGATCCAGCTTATTTACATTCCATCTGCGGGTGGACCTTTTACCTGACTCTTGCCTTGGCGTGCCGCGTGGCTCAACTATGTAGCGAATGTACTGATGATCGCTGCCCGTGTAATCTTCCAGGACTTTCCACTCCTTCAGCGTACCGGCTATCCTCTCAGATACCAGCGTGATATCTGGGATTGTGCCTTCGCATCCAGGTCTGCGGAAATTGGCAGCAGTCCCCGTGTTAGCAACCACTAGTCCGAGTCTTGCGGCCATGTCAAGAACACGTCTGTCTCTTGAGTTCGTTGTCGGCATGCCCCATTCGATAGCCCTCGAGTTAAAATCACCGGCTACGATTAGATCGCCGCCCAGCTGTAGTACGCAGTCCTCGATGGCATCCAGCTTCATCTGGAACTCGGTGATATTATCGCTAGGGGTTAGGTAGCAGCTCACCAGTCTGAATTGTTGGCTACGAGCCCAAACGTAACCGTCTCCGGCGCCGCTGATCATGATGGGGAAGTTTTTTGCGGGTGGCACCCATATGGCTGCAGTCCCTGTGATGTCTGCTATAAATATGCCGGTCTTAATATCGGAATATTGCTCGCTGATGATAACAGCATCCACTTCACGCTCTAGCACGAGCTGTGACAATAGAGCGTCTGCTGTCCTACTACGGTGTAGATTTCCTTGGAGCAATCGCGTCATCATAATCGGACTTTACCTGTTACACACTTGCCAGAGGCAGGCATGTGATCAACGGCTTTCAGTCCCGCATCTGAGCATACGCAGCATTTAGGTGGCTTGTTGCAGTCTTTCCGCTTATGTCCGGATTCTCCACACTAGATGCAGATTCCTTGGTCTTTTCTGTCAGGTCCCTTGCAGTCTGCCTGCAAGTGGCCTCCGCTGAAGCACCTGTAGCAGCGCTTGATGTTTGCGCGCGTTCGCATCTTAGCCCGAATCCACCCTACGGTGATGGTTTCTGCTTTGAGGAGGGCTTCTGCTGCTTCATTTGGGAGCGTGACGTATGCTTTCATCATTTCCCGGCTATTTGGTTTTGTAACCACAATCTTCAGCTGCTCTGCTTTGTCCACTAATATGTGCTTAACGGCGTCTTCGACTTCCTCCGTGGTTGTGAGCGCGTCAAGGTCGCGTATCTCAACCGTCGTGGTTGGTTTCAGTCCAATGACTTCCGCTGTCTGCTGCAGAGTGGACTTGATCTTCTCACAGAAGCCTGGGTTCGCCGTTGTGCCCTTATCAAGCTCCAGAAAAATAGCGCCTGTCCTGGTTTTTCGGACCGAGCAGATTACAACTCCTGCCTCGTCCGGCTTAACATTTTTGCGAAGATTTGTGAGGATCTCCGCATAGGTGTGACCTTCTGCTGGTTGATGAGGACGGCTTCGCTTTTTGGTCCTTTGCCCCGAGCGGTTTTCTTCTTCGCCTCCTTGCTCTTGGTTGCGGTGACCTTTCTTGTCGCAGAGCTTGTTGCCCCTTCTTCGCGCGTGCTGGCTTTGCGTGTGCCGGTCTTCTTCGGCTTTACCGTCTGCCAGGATTCAGACTTGTCTTCGCGAGCCTTTTTCCCTCTAGGCGTGTCGGCGTTTTCAGGACTCGGCAGCATTCGTTTCGGGTTAAGCGGTTTGGGAGTCACGGACGTTTCAACTGCAGTGTTCACCCGTTTGTTGCAGATTTCTTTCGCTTTGCTCCTCTTTATTGCCTCTTCAGCATCGAGCCAGATTTTGCGACAGTGTTGCATCAAGTCGAGGAGTTCTGCTATTTCCTCGACCCCGGATTTCACGTTGGCGCTGATGTTCTTCTGAACCTTGATTGCGGCTTTCATTTGCCGGAGTACTCTGTGGCACTCGGCAACTTTTGTCTCCTCCTCCTTTCTCATTTTTAAAATGAAATTAAGCCTTGGCGAGCTCGGCTCTGAAGGCTGTTGACCTGCGACCGGGGTCGTAGACGCATCGTCCACTATCTCTACCAGAGAATCTCTTCTCTCCTTATTGCTGAGTGCTGCCTCGGCCACAGAGTTGACTCTAGGACGGGCAGCATTCGCGCTGGTAACTGGCGAGCGAGCCATCTTGCTGCTTTTGCCAAAACCTGCGGGCGCGTCTGTGGTGATGTCAAACACGCTATCTTCAATCTCCATCTGTTTTTGTTGTTGTGTCTTGTTCCTTGTTGTCATCATGCTGTTGGGTCCCAACTTTAGGCCGCTATCTCCGCTCGTACGTACAGTCACTTTAGTGTCCCCGAGGGTGCCTTTCAATGAGTGAGGTCCTCGGAAGGTTGGTTCAGTTCCTTATGGGAGGCTGAACTCAGAGCCAGACGGTGCTAGTCAGGAGTCATCTCAACTGGCGCCTGTACTGCCAGGGTTAGTGGCGACGAAGCTTTGAACGTACCTAAAGACATGCCAAGTTTTAACGGGACGGAGGCAGATGTAGCATTAGCCCGACAGCCGTTTCCACAAGATGTCACTCTTGTCTATTAAGGTGCTAGAATACCACATTTACCAGCCCAAAATCATCATTTAAGTCGTGTATCAATCGTAGTCAAGGTGAGCGCCGGGTTCCTATCTTGCCTTCTCACTTCAGCTAGTAATCGACGGATGTCTCATACCATTGCCCAGGGACACCACGTGGAGGTAGTGAGCTGCTTGGGTTGTACTTGCGAAGAAGAGCACTGGCCTCTCCCAGTGAGAGGCGATCAGGCCCATGCTTCGCAGTTGCACCCCGTCCTCTTAATAATAATAATAATAATAATAATAATAATAATAATAATAATAATAATAATAATAATAATAATAATAATAATAATAATAATAACAATAATAATAATAATATTTATTTAGAGCATATAAAATGTTTTTGACAATTTTTTTTTAAACTATGAATTAAATATATAGCTAACTTATATTTGTGTTAGCCTTACAGTATTGTTAAAGATAGTTTTCAATAATAACTATAAGTAAATATAAGTGACAGAAGAAATTTCTTTACAGATTGTTAATTATTATGTAGTTAAATTCATAATAGAACTCCAAAGCTGAGATGTATGTATATAATAAAAAGATAAAAAATAATAATAATAAAATATATATATAAATTCCAAAGCAAGATTTAATGTAACAGAATTTTTCGGAATGAAAACACAATTTGTTAAAAATTGGCTCTATCTATAGTTAAACTACATTGCTGACATATTTCTACTTCCAGACTGATCAGTTAAAGCTTGTTTGGAACGAGAAAAAGAAACTAATTTGTAAGAACGGTTTAAAACTAAATCTTGAAGAATCAAAATTTCTGACAGCCGAAGCATAATTTTTGGGATATATTGTCTCGGAAGAAGGAATTCTACCAGACGCCTGAAAGATCTAAAAGCCTTACTAGGCATGGTCTCGTCCTACCGAAAGTTTGTAAAGAATTTTGCGGAAGTCGAAAAGCCATTGACGCAATTAACAAGAGGCGAAAATGCCCAAATTAACGCTAATCAATCTAAAAGAAAATAAATTCAATTGGGAGCCGCAGAGATTGAAGTTTCAAACTACCTAAAAGAACTTCTCACTTCCTCAAAAGTTCTAGCATCCCCAGAATTCAAAAAAAACACTAGATTCTGATAACAGACGCGTCAAATTACGCTGTCGGAGAAGTTCTCTCACAAGGAGAGATTGACAAAGACAAGCCAATCGTGTACAAATCAAGATCATTAAACAAGACTGAAGAAAATTATTCCACCGGCGAAAAGGATACGTTGGCCACAGTCTGGGCCTTGCAAATATTGCAAACGTATCTCTACGGGACAAAAAAAAGTAAAAATCCAACAAGCAGGTGTGGAACTGCCCACAGCGCGGACAAAGATAACAGCAACCTCATACCAAGCTGCGAGGCACCAATAAATATTTTCAAGAGACAAATCTTAATAACCGAAGGCAAAGAAATATATGTTCACGAAAAGCCTCACCCAGGCTATGGCAGATATTTCGTTCGATTACAAGAAATAACCAGGCAACATTTAATAAGAATATTAAAGGAATACCTAAATTCAAATGTAATCAACGCATCAAAATTCCAGAAAACTTAATTCACCTTCTCCAAAAGGTCTTGAAAAGTAGTGCAAGATATTGCCAATGAAAACAATAAAGACAAAAAAATATAAAAGACGAATACAAAAGAACCCATAGGAATAGTAAAGAAAACAAAAAACAAATTCCAGAAAAATACTTCCTAGGGATGAGCAAACTAATAAAAAAATATACGGTAAATTGCAACAGTTTCAAATACGATCACCATCCCCATAAACCGGAATTACAGGACACACCAATCCCCCAATTCCCGACGGAAATACTACATATGGATAGAATTTGCCAAGTATTTCCACATTGAAAACAATTCTGTTCCGTATCTACGAAAAAGGATAGTCAAATTCATTCACTACTTCACAGTTCCAAAAATGATAATTTCAGACAATGAAGGCAGTCTCATTAGTCCCACGATTCTGAGTTACATGGAAACTTCAGGCATAACCATCTATCTGTTCCCACCACAAAAAAGTGTAGTTCACGGCGCTATCGAACGTGTTCACTCTACCTTATTAGAAATAATAAGATGCTTCCAAAAGGAAAATACAAACCTGTCCCTAAAAGAAATCGTGAACGTGATGAGTGGCAATTTTAAAATAATACATACAATAAACCTAGCAAACTACGAGATAATATTGGGAAACATTGATCAAACAATAAAACAAATTTAACAGATCCAGTATTTTAGTACCACTCCATTATCGAGTCTCAAAAGTCGAAGTATTATTAAGACAGCTTCAAACAACCAGACCGAAGAGTGCCATAAACTGGATAGGATCAGCTAGGAAGTGGATTGCGAGAAATCCCGACGCAACCGACTGGTGCAATGTGCTTAAAAGCCACACTGTAATAATAAATAACAATAACAAACAATACAAAAACATCAGCTAAAATTGTAAACAATTACAATAGAATCGTCTCAGACATAAGCGAGCACGAAAACGATAAATACGAACCAATGATTTTCAACAAGCTAGAAATCCTCGAAGGAGACATTCATGAAACGGTTTCAGCCAGCCAATTAGCCAAAAGCGGAATTGATAATTCAAATCTTTTGGACCGCACTGAAATATCCGAAATCCTATCCCAAATAGAAACACTGCCTTACGACAATGAAATTCAAGCTAATGAAAGATTCGTTGCTCCTATATGTTGTATGTTTACCTAAAACGAATTTTAACCACATTCTGTTTCGCTCAACGATCGTAAACAATAAAATGATCTTTCTAAATTATTCCAGCTCACTAGTAACATTAAAAACACGATATAGTGTACAAGGAAGCTGGACAATGATGCAAAACATAACAATATGTAACAGGAACCAACTAACAAACATATCCCCAGATGATTGTAGCTCGCAAATCCTCAACGACACTAGCGCATCCTGTACATTCCAATACCACGGCAAACCAATGACTGAAATCATTAATGAAAATACGATATTTTTCTTAACTTCAATGAGAAACTTCATCATCAAAACCAAACACGAAACCTCAACGGTATATTTTTAGTCAATTTTCACAACGACACAGTTCGAATCAACAAAGTGCACCAGCACCGAAATTCAAACATTTAATCCTTTACCTTTTGGGCAACCTCACCGAAAAGGACAATAAAATCGACTTGCAATACCTCCATAAACTCCATTTGGATCACATTAAAAAGGTTGATTATTTTTCAACCAATAACAGTACATCTATTGCATCCGACGCAATTATAATTTTTCTAATAATGGCCTTCAATAAACCAATACTTCTTACGCCGTGGTTTTTCATTAAAATTTCAATATGTGGGACACAAATGAGGGAGGAGTTAACGCATTCTCTCGTACGATTACCAAACCCTACTACCGATACCCATTACCACCGTCGTATAATGTCACAGACCACCCTTTCTTATTATCACCTAAAAAAAGTAATCGCTCCCATTCCCACGATTCATTCAAATGAGGAGCCACAAAATTGCAACGAAATCGGCATCTGGTTTTTTTAATAATTCCAAATGCACGTGTGACGCTTATCAACGCTTGTGTACATTTTGCTTATTAAGCTCATTTAGTTTATAAGCTTGGCCTCAGCTTGGCCCCAGATTGACCAAATAGTGGCGCTTTTAATGCGAAACTAGCCTCTACGAGGCCTGCTCTAAAGTTATCATGTCACAAACTGTTGTTTGGAGAAAAAGTAGTAAGTGCTAGAAGACCGCAAAAGATTTCGCCAGCACTTAGTGTTTTTCTCAAAAAAAAATAGTTTGTAACGTGATAACTCTAGGGTAGGACTCGTAAACGCTAGTTTCGTACTAAAAGCCCACTGTTTGGCTAAACCCAGGCCAAGCTAGTTTTATTTCAAAATTGGTCAATATTTAAGTTTTTCGTTTAATTCAATTTACTGAAAACTGAAATATCTTATGTGAACAACATAAAATGACTTTCCGATGCACTATTTAAAGTTACGGAAAACATATGTAAAAAACTATTTTTTCAAATATTTCGAGAACCGTTACAGATATTTTTACCGGCGAAGAAAAAATTTCCCTTCCCGGCGTCCACTATATTGTATACCTATATAACGAACGTTCAGTATAGCGAACAGTAGTTTCGAATTATTATTACGTATTATTTTTATATTATTGTATTATTATTATTATTATTATTATTATTATTATTATTATTATTATTATTATTATTATTATTAGCATCTCTATAGTGAAAGACGAAAAATTTTGTTATTCTATATAACGAAAAACTATTTGTTTCGTAAATAATGTGTGTTATACGTGAAACCGTCGCGAAAAATTAAACTTTTAAGGTAATGTAATCAGTGTAAGTTGGATTTGTAACGCTTATACATACATTAAAGCATTATCCCACATAAGAATAAATCGTATTGAAATTTACCTCAATCTAAAATCTCATTATGATAATGTTCATAAAAACATATGTGGATCTTTAATACGCGTTTCGTTATAACGAACCCGATTTAACGTACGGGCTGAATATTATAAATGTAGGTCTTTATATTGGGCCTCCACTGTATTTTGCAGTCACTGAGTTTCAGTTCATACAAAATTATTGGGCAAAGTGACTGTACTACCGAAGATAGAGGTAAATCTTTTGCGATCTTCTAGCACTTACTACTTTTTCTCCAAACAACAGTTTGTGACATGATAACTTTAGAGCAGGCCTCGTAGAGGCTAGTTTCGCATTAAAAGCGCCACTATTTGGTCAATCTGGGGCCAAGCTGAGGCCAAGCTAGTTTCACCTTAAAATTTCACCATATTTAAGTTTTTAGTATTTTAGTTGTAATTTTTTACACAATCTGTTCTATTCTAATATAGGTTGTCTTTAAAATATAGGTTGTGTATGTCCATTGTGTGACACAAGAAGGTAATAGTAAGCCTCGTAGAGACTAGTTAGGCCCTATATTCGCCATTAACATGAGTTTTTTAAAATAATGTATCAATTGGGTTATTTACTTTAATAAAAAAAGTATGAATTCAAAAAAATGTATACAATTCTGTGGTCACAAGGAAAAACCGCTTAAGTCGAGTTATGTGGTTTTAAAGGTTGGTGCATATTTGAATTCTCCTTATCCAGTTCTATATTCTGTCAAAATTTGGTTTTCATGCTGTACCCCTATGAGGAATGGTAGAGCAAAAACCATATAACCTAAGTCAGTTTTGCTTGCAAAAACAAAAATAATCAAAACTTTAAACCCAAATTACTCAAAACAGGCTTTTTCGACTTATGCGGTTTTTCCTTGTGACCACAGAATTTTGCTGTGCCATACCTTTTTTAATTGTATAAATTATTGTATTTTGAATTCTATAAATCCAACTTCCAACTGCGATTTTTCTAAATCCAATTTGATAGGGTACTATGAGAGTAAAAGCGTCACAATTTTTATCACAAATAAATACATACATACTCACATACACATCAAAATCTTTGAGGTTTTCTTAGGGTATCTCAAACATATTTATATAGATTCACACATATTTAGATATTCGCTATTGGCATGATTAGTAAATCTCCCTGGGAAAAGCATTTCTATATTTTATTTCAATTTTCAAGACCTTTTTAGACATAAGAAAAGTTGAAATTAAAAACAACAAAATTCTAGCTATTGACACAAATAAATTACCTGAGAGGACAACGTATATTTGCCCGTGGGAGAAAACGGGCTCGTACAACATAATCCCCACTTTGTCAAATGTCTGGCCCTGAGATTTGTTGATGATCATGGAAAACGCAGGTCGAATAGGAAAATACAATATAATAATAGCTTTGTCAAAATTTGCGCTTATAATTAATCATTAAAGCTAAATTTCCAACAACGGCAGAGAATTGAAAAACTAAACTATTTACATAAGTTTTCATGAAAAACTTCATTTCATTAAAACTTATGTAAGTTTATTTGAGTAAAATTATGAAATCAAATTTATTATTTTTCACATCGAATTGACCATTCCTTAGATTTTTTAGATACAGTTAAACCTGTATAAGCCGGGCCTTGTATAAGCCGGAAACCTACCTAAGCCGAACAGTTTTCAAGTCCCGTGATTTTGAAGTGGTTTTCCACGAATCTGGATAAGCCGGAACCTGCTTAACGCGAACCCGGACATAATTTTTTTTTGTATAAGCCGGAAACTTTTTTCTATATAAAAATGTTTTTAGAGTTAGTATACCATTTCTAAAGCATAGAACAAATTGCCCGATCAAAAAATTAGTTACAGTAGTGTGTCTAGCATGACATAAAAATTTGATTTGCCCTAGTCAGTGGGTAAATCGGAATATTTGCTCTCCCCTCCCCCACACGGCAAAAAATCTTGGAGTGAATTCCAATTAAAACTGGATTACGCTGGACCTATATGTAATCCAATGGAAAATTCTAATTCAATAATATGGATTGGAAATTTTTATAAATTTATTTTTGGTTTAATTCAGTATTAAAGTCTAAAATTTTGATTAAATTGTAGACATTAATGTTAAAAGTACTTATGTTCGATACATAATAAAAAACTTTTCAAATATGACTGCAAAAAAGGCTAAAATATTTTAAAAAATTCGCATGTATTAAATTCCAATCCAAAATATGTATTAAGATTTCGTCAATATAATTTTTGGATTGAAAAATACTCCAGGATTTTTTGCCGTGCATACAAAAAAAAAAGTTTTTAGGATTTTCTGAAAAATACTTTGAGCCAAAAAGGTTCTAAAGACCAAAATAAATCTATAGTTTGAATTCTAATTGGAGTTCTATGAACATTTTAACAGAAAAATCAATGTAAAATGATTTTGTTCGTTTCCAAGCTCCGGAAGGGTTATTCAACCCCACAGCAACAGTTTATGCTAAAAACCATATCCGCAAGTTTTGAAAATGCATAAAATCTTGCACAAAGTTATTAACTTATGTTATAAAAAGACGCTTCAAGTAGATCTTGTTTCAGCAAGGAGAAGGGAGACATAGTTTAGAGGAAAAATTTCTTTCATAAAAACGTCAGACAAAAGTTTTATTGGGAGTATTTTTCATCTCTCGTCTATAATTGAAATCAATTCGAAATCTTCCTACTTTTTATTGTCACATGTATGTCGAAGAAACATATTTTTTTATAAACCGGATCATTGTTCAAGAACTGGGACATTTTTAGGCTCAAAAGTAATGCACAAATTCAAAAGTTTACACTACGAGGTTTCATAGCATAGTTTTGTATATAGTTACATTATCGTAAAACAAAATAAAAAACCCGTGTTTTTTAGTCCAACCTGTATAAGCCGGAAATCTGTCTCAACCGGACAAATTTCTTGGTTCTGTGCGAGTCCGGCTAATACAGGTTTTCCTGTATATCAGGTTTTCCTGTATTCGATCATTTCAGATTATTTTCAGCGTTCATTTGATGTTTAACAAAAAAAATTAATATATGAATATATTCAAAACTCGATAAAAGTTCAAATTTTGTCATGGGACTGAAAAATCTGCAATTAGGCCATAGCTTTCGCCGTGTTGCAGTTGGCCTGCCCTTAAAAACTTCGTCCAATTCGGTTGAGTACTTCTCAAATTTTGAACACAAGCCTTAAAACCTATAAGGTTATTATAATATATGAATAACATTTAAACAATAAAATCAAAAATTTCACAAAAAAAAAATCCCACATTAGAAGTTGAACCCACAGAAACATTTACTCGGAGCTAATCATTTCCACGCTACACTATTCAATCACTCAAAAATTCGGTGACGAAAATACGTTTAAAAAACTCTGTTGATTTACCCGTCAAACATAATATTTTTTGAATTTATAAATACGTCAAACACTTTTTTGAATTCATGATTTCGATCAAAGTTTGCTTAATTTGTTGCACCTATAATACGTTTAAACAACTAATGCCAGAATTGTGAGTGGCTCAATCGCTATGCCTGTTAGAGTGCAAGCTATTGGTCCCTGGTTCGAATCCTATGTGCGGCGATTTTTATTATTTTTAAAATAAGCTTGAGGGTGAGGGGAGAAGTGGGAGCGGGGTCGACTTATTTAAGAAAAACGATTTTGAAATAAGCGCCTTTAGTATAATAGGAAGTCTTAGGTAAGGCTAATTAAGTCCTCAGCGGTCGATTGTAATTTACGATAGTTAAAACAATAAAGTTATATTCGTGTACCAAAAGAAAAGTTGTTTTATTCAATTCATTTTTGAAACTAAAGGATAGAATGGGTCAGTAGGCCTCCGAGTGTAGCGCTGTGCTCACATCTGGGCGCGCGCGGTCTTCTTAACCTAACCTAACCTAAAGGATAGAAAATCCATAATTGCGCTCGAACAGTAAAAAAGAAATCCGAATATCTGCGCAAAATGTGTTGGATTTAATTAATTTTTTTGAAACTAAAGGATAGAAAATCTATATACCCCTTTCCTTTGATCGACGGAATTTTCTGTAGAATTTAAAAGAAGCTTGCTGGCAGATTCTGGTCGAACTCTCTTCATGAGAAAAACCGCTTTCACTGTTCCAGAGAGACCGAAATTCAATAAGGCTCGCGCGAGCTTAAAATTGTTGGTGGCTCTAACCGACCTCAACTGCCACCTCGTAAAGTAGAGCCTCAAGCTAGAAGGAATCAATTTCGCCATTGAACATCGGAAAGGTAGTCTCAATGTTGTGCCCGATGTATTGTCTCGAATTTCATACGACGATTCCGAAATTGTTGTAGATGCTCTTTCCGAAGTTCCTCTGTCCATCAATCTATCGTCTCCCCATTTCCATAGTGAAAAATATACTCATCTCAAAGATGAAACAATTAAAAACTCATCAAATCTGGAATAACGTCTATAAAAGAACGTCATATTGCACAAGAAATTTAGGAATTACCGAAAATTCTGATTGTAGATTGCAGATTCATCACCTATGTCTTCACACAGAGGCATTCGAAAGACATTAGAAAGGCTACGCGAACATTTTTGACGTGGATACGTCTTGGATTTTGGTAATGGGGGTACAAATTAGAAAATCGGCTTGCTGCCATGATAACAAATTTGCAATCGATGAAACTCGATAGTTTGTGGTGATATCTGAACAAAACCTGTGCTATTAGATGAGGGCTACATTAAAGCATTGTATAGGGTATTTTGTTATGTTAAACTATGTTGAATTATGTTTTTAAAAAGCAAAATCAAAATTTTTACTCCGCTGTTTTGCTGTGTCTGCTGCTTGCAGTACAGATTTCACATGTATACTCTTTTTATGCTTTCTTTGTGTGTATTGAATCTCATATAGAACTTGATTGTTTCTCTTCTCTAAATGGGTTGTTCTGATTCTGGCTATTCATATTATTTCGGCTCAATTCGCTTTGGAGTAATTGAAAAAAATTGAAAATAAAAATCACTCTCGAGAAAACGAAATTCAGAATTTCAGTAAAACGCTCCAAAGAACGAGAAAAAATTATGGTTTTAATTTGCTTTGAGAACACAACTTTAATGCTGGGACCGAGATATCGCTCTCTTACTAATGAAATGCATACTTATATGTGTGTGTGCATCATACCCAACAGCAGCCATCGCTCGAACCTTTCATTCATTTTTATGCAAAGCATACAAACCGCTTTGAACAAGAGCGGAAAACTTAAAGAGAAACAATTTCGATCTTAACTTGGGGGGAGAAGGAAAAATGTGCATTGATCGCATGGTCGAATTAAACACAGGTCTGCTGGTTGCTTTTTAACAGCCACCATTTTGCTACGTCATCGGCAAGAAATATCGGTGCATTCTTTCTAATGTTGATTGTGTGTGCGCTAACTTCAATAATATTTCATATAAAAAGGGAAAATTCCCATTGAATCGTATAAGAATTTCTTGCCGATGACGTCAGAGCCAGAAGCAACTGAGCTGTCAAACAGACCTTGTATAATTCGGCCATGGTTTTGAACACTGTTTTAGTTGCTCTAAATTGAAATTGCTTCGTTGCTTTTATCGTGTAATTTTATTTTATTTTTATTTGTTTTTTATTTATGGGCGTTTTCATAAATTCAAGTTCTGCAAATAACACAAAAGATTTTTCTTAATAAATAACCCAGTTTATGTTATTCGTTTAGTTTACTTGTTATTCGTTTAGTTTACGAAGAAAATGTTTTGTGCAATTTGCGTAACTTCCGAGTACATTTATGAAAATGCCCTATTAAACATTGTTCGTTGTGTTGCAAGTTAAATTTGATTTTTAGGTACAAGATGCCGAAATTCACCAAACGGAAAGGCACATCCCGTAAACGTAACATTACGGTCAATCAAATTGTTTCTTTAGTTTCCTTTTTACCAAAATTTCTTACTTAAATATCTATTGGCGATCGTTGTAGGCGGATCCACGTCTTCTGGCCGTCTCTACGAGACAGACACCTGCTTTTTTCTGACCATTGATGATTAAACAAGTTCGAAGTATTGTCCTTCTTTGCGAGGTTTGCAAACTGACATAACCGCTCAACCAAGCACTTAGACGAAAAATCTAGGCCTTTCTAGAACTAAATCTGGAAACCTAGGTCTAAACCTGGAAATATTAGTATTCTAATTATTCTCGACAATTTCTAGAAGTTTTCTTTCTTAAAAGCTTTGAAAAAGTTTTCCGCAAATTTAATCTGCAAATACCACGAGAACGAAATGTTTTTAAATGTGGAATTCATGTTTAACGAAGTGCTTGGTAGCTATGGTGTCAGTCAGACACACATATGTATATCGCCATATATTCTCCGCATGCAAATGCCTCAGAGCGGCATTGAATGGCACTAACGAATACAACACAACACCCGCTGAGATGAACAATTTTCTCTGTGTAGCTCTGTACACCAAGCTTCGGGATTTTCGCTTTATCAAGTTCTGTTCGGTAAGAATATGATTAGCCTCAGATCCCCTTACAAGATCCTTAATGATCTCCACCCTTTGAGCGAAAATTACCTTGCCGTAGAACGTCCGGATAATTTGCAATTAGTGCGTATTGCTTGCAAACTAATATATTAAAATTCGTACATTTTTGCCTTTTACATTAAACCGACATTTTTTACCGTTATCGAGATATTTTAGATTTTATAAAATAAAAATTTATAATGAACTGAATTCTTTTCGGTCGGGTTATAGGATAAATTGTGTACAAACGTAGATTTTGTATAAGAAAGTCATGTGCTGTTCACATAAGATATTTTTCGTTTAATGCACCTTAGCATCGTTTCTGATGTGACACTGATTTGAGCTGATTCTCTTACCACAAAAAAAACACGCAATAATATAAATTCTTGTATAAGAATTTTGTAATCTAACTTTTCCAATATTTTTTACATTTTTTAGTATCTTAATTATCTACAGGACGAACTTTCCACGACGCTTGCTAATAGATGCACTCGAAGTCGTATTAACTCTGCTATATTCGTATCTACCGAGGGTCCAGGATTTGATTCTATTGAATTTCTTCAACGTCATGGATCTCAAAGCGTACTTTGCAGAAAAGCAAGAAGTGCGGAAAATATTAACATAAATTGTGATGTAAGTGTTTTGTTATATTTAAAAGTAACATTGTATTAATTTTCAACACAAAATCCAAACAAGCTTTGCCCCATGCCTCAAAAATTGAAACAACGAATAATTTTTTTTAATTGCATAGCTGGATTGTCCTATTTTTTTTTTTTTGAAGGCTGCATCAGATATTTTAGATGTATATGAGCGAATTACTCCTTTTGACGTGGATACACCTTAGCTTTTGGTTATAGGGGTACAAATTAGAAAACCTGCTTGCTGCCATGATAACAAATTTGCAATCGATGATACTCGATAGTTTGTGGTGACATCCCAACAGAAACTGTGTTAAAAAATACGGCCTACATTAAAGCATTGTTTAGGGTATTTTGTTATGTTAGACTATGTTCAATTATTTTTTTAAAATCAAAATCTAAATGCTCCCTGCCGCTGTTATGCTATGTTTGCTGCTTGTAGTACAGATTTCACATTTATACTCTTTTTATGCTTTCTTTGTGTGTATTGAATCTCATGTTATTTCGTTCTTTTCACTCTTAAAAGTTTCGCTCTCAACGGCAAGAACGTTTGCTACGGTTTCCGACCAGGGACGTCGCATGGGCCAAATTTTTTGTATCCACTTTTTTGTCAAAATAGTATCCAAAATGTATCCAATGTGCAAAAAAGCATCCAAAGTGGTATCCAATATTTTTATTTGTAAAAGTCGTTGGCGAATTAGCAATAAAGCAATATTAAAACATATAGAAATAATTTTGATTCAAAGAATTTGTTTTTATTTTTTAAAACAAACCATTTTTTTAAATAATATATAACAGTTTTAATTCAATAACATAAAAAGTTCGTCTTTAAAGTTTCACAAAAATAAAAAAAAGTTGCCCGCCCTGTCACTCCAATTGAATATGGTGTTTGTAAAATCGACTAAAATACCAAACTGTGGAGTATATTATTCTTTGCAGATATCAGTATTGATATATGAGCCGTTTTATTTGAAAGTGGTTTAAGTCCATTCTCAAAAATATGCAAATTTGATTGTTTTGCGATTTTCATTACGATCGGATTCGAATATTTTTCAAAATGGACTTAAATCACTTTCAAATAAAACAGCTCATATGTTTAAAAAGTTCAAAGTGTTGTTGTTACAGCCGCAATTGTTTCAGTAGGGCCTGTTCAGACTTTGAAGAAGACGCTTCTGTAAAACCGACGAATAAAAATAGTTTATCATATTAAATTAGTATTCTTTTATTTAATTCGGCATTTAGTGTTCAAAAGCAACATTTCTGGTCCTTCGAGCCGGATTAAAGACTACTACGTCGCCATCGCGAAGACTAACACGCTTAAAGATTCGCTAAAGTCCTATTTTTATTCCGTCGTGTATCTCGTGCTTGCACTCAACCGCTTTCTGTAGGAGTGCTCTCGTTTTAATTCGGCTGTGCTAATTCACACAGCATTTATCTAAAAAGGGAAAAATAATCGAAATCATTTGATTAAGTTTAATCATACTCCCTCGCTGGCTAGTGCATTGGAGTGACATCGTACCGTTCGATAGTAAAAGGGCACTTGTATTGTCAGTTAAATTGTTATTTGCTGGCGTGCGCTTGACAATACCGTTTTGGCACAATTTTCCTCGTTAGTGCATAACAACGATGGGCTAGCTGGAAGCCAAAAGCTGGTCTATCTTCGGTCAACATTACAATGTGAGGCACTTAATGTAATTCAGTCATTTCCCGCCACAGATCAAAATTATGCTGAGGCATGGACCGCTCTCAAAATCCGTTATGACGTCAACCGAGTAATCGTAGAATCTCATATCAATGCATTAGTTTCGCTTCCATCTGTCAAAACAGAATCTACCACGGGAATCAAGGCTTTGTTGGACAATATTTTAATTCACGTCCGTGCGCTTAAAGCTATTAAGGAGCCTATTCATCATTGGGATGCCTGGATAATCCACTTCACAGCAGCAAAACTTGATCCCGAAACGCGAAAACAATGGGAAATGCAACTAACTTCGTCAAAAATACCCGCTTTCACAGCACTGACAACATTCTTGGACAGTAGGTGTCGCTCGTTCACCGTCGTGGAATCACACAAGCCATCACAAGCTTTTGTAAGTAAGACCGTTAAATTTAAATCAGTTCCAATGTCTCTGCATGCAACAACTGGTAAAACATCGGATTTCCATGGGATGCGTTCGAAAGGTGACGGTAAATCTAATCGTACATCAGCAATGACGGCCGGGGCTACATGCACTTACTGTATGGGTTTGTATCTCTCCCACTGTAGCGTCTGACCATTTCGCTAGCAACAATCGACCAGCTTTGCTCGCTACCGCTGTCGTGACCGTTTTGGATGCTGCTGGACGTTGGCAGCTAGCTCGCATACTATTCGATACTGGTTCGCACGTTTCTTTCGTTTCTGAAGCTTGCATGCAACATTCAAAAATAAACAGAAGTCCGCAGTCGACTTAAAGACTTTGGAATATTATTTTGGCGATGATTGTGCAAGGCGAAAGAATGGGATGGAACAGTTTGGTCGATTCTGACAGCAGGACCGTTTTATTACTAGTAGTTTTTCATCTGGAAGATCTACTGAAAACATGAGGCAGTCTGACGGAGGGTTCCACTGCAATCCCAAAGTCTTTACAGTGTCGTCATCAGCTAAAGAAAGCGACATCTTCGTCTCTCGTAGCTCAGGAGGTATGCTCTCCAGAAGGGCATCTGAGTTAGATGACCACTTGCAAAGTTCGAAACCGCCTTTCCGCAGAAGAGCCATGATTTCACGTTGAAGACGTATCAGTTCCGTTTCGTCGTATAACTCAGTGAGGAGGTCATCCATATAAAAAACTCGAGGGACTATCAGAGAAGCGAGTGGGAAACGATCCCCTTCATCGATAGCGATTTGTTGTAGACTTTTAACTGCAAGGTAGGATGCTGATGAGACCCCGTAAGTGACGGTCAGTAATCTGTTATTTTTAATAGGTTCAGAAGGTGACTCTCGCTAAACTATCCTTTGGAACTCCGTGTCCTCTTTAGAGACGAATATCTGGCGGTACATTTTTGTGACGTCAGCGGTCATTGCTAATCGATGGGATCGGAACCTTAATAATAATGTATTCAACGGAGGCTGAAGCTGAGGCTCGAGCATCTGCATGTCATTGAGCGAGACGAATATCCGTTCACAGATCTTTTCTTCTTCGGTGTAGTGCTTAGTAACATGAATACCTTCGAGTTCCCAGAACTGAGAAACGGCTGAAGTCAAATCCACGTCGCAGTGTAGACTGATGGCAGAGAAATGAGCGTTCCGAGCAGCGAAACAATTTACATTTCCAATTAGAACCCAACCAAAGGAGGAATTTTGCGCCATAGGTGAACCTTGCGGTCCTTTAATGAGTCCGTCCAGGAAGACGGTACTAAATTCGTCGGCTACCAATAGTATGTCGACCGGAGCCGGGACGAAGAACTGAGGATCGGCTAATTGAATGCAATTCAGATGAGGCCAATTACCTAGATCTACTCTCGTTGCAGGCAAGTTTGTTTGTGATTTTCGGTAAAATCAATGCCTGAATCGTAATGGAGAATTTGCTCACTGTCGATGAGAGAGTTAGTGACGCGGATCCTTTTGTATGTCCGATGTTAGTGGCTTCGATGCCAGTAATAGAAGTCGACTGCGGACTTCTGTTTATTTTTAAATGTTGCATGCAAGCTTCAGAAATGAAAGAAACGTGCGAACCAGTATCGAATAGTATGCGAGCTAGCTGCCAACGTCCAGCAGCATCCAAAACGGTCACGACAGCGGTAGCGAGCAAAGCTGGTCGATTGTTGCTAGCGAAATGGTCAGACGCTACAGTGGGAGAGTTGGGAGAAATTACAGCGGAAGAGTTAACGTCTGTATGCAAAAGTGTGTGATGGCGTTTTTCACAAACTCAACTAAGGGATGTCCGTTGCTTAGACAATTTGTGCAAAGTTTCTGCTGTTCAGCTGCCGAACGTCTGCCAGAAGAATCAAGTGATTTGAAGTGAGTACAAAAGTAAATTGCATACAAACCCATACAGTAAGTGCATGTAGCCCCGGCCGTCATTGCTGATGTACGATTAGATTTACCGTCACCTTTCGAACGCATCCCATGGAAATCCGATGTTTTACCAGTTGTTGCATGCAGAGACATTGGAACTGATTTAAATTTAACGGTCTTACTTACAAAAGCTTGTGATGGCTTGTGTGATTCCACGACGGTGAACGAGCGACACCTACTGTCCAAGAATGTTGTCAGTGCTGTGAAAGCGGGTATTTTTGACGAAGTTAGTTGCATTTCCCATTGTTTTCGCGTTTCGGGATCAAGTTTTGCTGCTGTGAAGTGGATTATCCAGGCATCCCAATGATGAATAGGCTCCTTAATAGCTTTAAGCGCACGGACGTGAATTAAAATATTGTCCAACAAAGCCTTGATTCCCGTGGTAGATTCTGTTTTGACAGATGGAAGCGAAACTAATGCATTGATATGAGATTCTACGATTACTCGGTTGACGTCATAACGGATTTTGAGAGCGGTCCATGCCTCAGCATAATTTTGATCTGTGGCGGGAAATGACTGAATTACATTAAGTGCCTCACATTGTAATGTTGACCGAAGATAGACCAGCTTTTGGCTTCCAGCTAGCCCATCGCACAATCATCGCCAAAATAATATTCCAGCAACTCTGACGACCCGACTGGACGATCCCGTTTCGGAACCTATTTTGGAACAGTGGACTGATTATAGAGGTAATTTGCAAACTTTAATGACCCTTCGTATCCCCAGATGGCTCGGGCTAGATCATGTAGGTGCAACGTTAGATCTGCATGGCTTCGCAGATGCCTCACAAACGGCATATGTCGCGGTTGTTTATGTTCGATCTGAGCTGGAAGATGGCACGATCTACGTGGAACTCGTGACTGGGAAAGCTAAAGTTGCCCCATTTTCAACAACTTCTTTGCCGCGGTTAGAGTTATGTGCCACGGTCCTGCTAGTTAACTTGATAGAACACGTGACAACGGCTTTGGTGATCGCTTCCGTAGTTACTACTGCTGGATCGACTCTACTGTTACTCTGGCATGGATCCAGGGCCATGCGGGTAAGTGGACTACGTTCGTGGCCAACCGAGTTGCGAAGATCCAAAAGGCCTAACCATCAACTTATTGGTATCATGTCCGAACTGTCGAAAATCCTGCAGATTGCGCGTCACGGAAAATCCTACCATCCAAACTCGCCGAACACTCCCTGTAGTGGTCAGGACCATGCTGGTTGAGCGTTTTACAAGAGTCATGGCCGATGAATCAACAAACCACTTTCGACACACTTTGGATCTGCGGACTACGACCAACATTGTTCTTCAAGCTGCTTCTACAGAACCCCTTTGGGACCTAATCCACAAATATTCATCGTTGTCAAAATTGAAGTGCATCACAGCACTGGTACTTCATTTTGTACATAATTTGAGATGTAAAATATTTAACCGCCAACGACCACGCTAGGGTGCCATCAGCCACAAGGAATTCAATGAGGCGATGAACGTCTGGATAAAAATGACTCAACGGGAACACTTTTCATAGGACATCTTTAATCTACAATTGGATAACACGTTACAAGCGCACAGTAAAATCATGAAGCTGTGCCCGTTTTTGGATTCCAGAGGCATCTTAAGCGTGGGCGGACAGTTGCGGTATGCTCCCTTAAGCTCCGACGTTAAACATCCGATTCTGCTACCTGTAAAATCACCACTGACCTCTCTCCTGTGCTTGGAGATACACAAAATTACATTGCATGCTGGTCCACAATTGATGCATTCCGTTTTATCGACTCGTTTTTGGGTGATAAAGGCTAGGGCCTTGAGGAAAATAGCACACAACTGCGTTCTCTGCCGACGTCATCGACCAATCCGGCTATCTCAAATCCTGGCAGACTTACCTCGAGCGTGCGTTGAATCAGCAAGGCCATTCATTCGTAGCGGAGTTGACTTCGCTGGATCCTACTCGATTCGTCTTTCCAAAGGTCGAGGAATGAAATCCACTAAGGGCTATATAGCCGTTTTCATTTGTATGTCGACGGGTGCTATGCACTTGGAACTGGCTAGCGACCTTTCGCGTATAGGTCACTGCAAGGAGCTGTACAGATTTATCGCACGTATAGGTTACTGCAAGGAGCTGTACAGCGATAATGGAACGAACTTCGTAGGTGCAGAAAAGGAACTTCGAGTCCTCTTAACGCAAGCGTGCACCGACTATCAACTACAAATATTATTGTCAAACGACAATGTGGTTTGACACTTCAATCAGCCGTCAGCCCCACACATGGGTGGATACTGGGAAGCCGCTGTAAAGCGCGTAAAGCATCACTTGAGGCGTGCATTATTTTCCCTGACCATCACGCTAACTTACGAAGAGTTCAGCACTCTTCTTGCGGAAGTTGAGTCGTGCGTCAACTCTCGTACGCTATGCCCGCTTTCATCAGACGCAGATGACTTGCAAGTCGTTACTCCAGGCCAATTCCTGGTGGGAGAAGCGCTCAAAACACTACCAGAACCTGATACTACCGCCTTTAATAGCAATCTCCTCACGCAATGGCAATCTGAAGCGAACGGTGTGTTCCTCCGTTCCCTTCTGTGTTGGAGAAGCGGCAGCGTCTCTGGATCTAAAAAGAAAATAGAAAGAAGGGCACAAAGAATCAATTCTGATAAAAAGAATATTGTTGGAACTTATCTGACTACAACGGCAATCTAGTCCAAGTATTAAGGTCGTCTGAAATTCCTTCTTCTACTTTTTCTTAGCTTCCCAGGTGTCCGAGTCCGTCCGTGAAGCTCTGAGAAATTCCCTAAGACTGAAGGGTGGAGAAATTAAAATGAAAAACACTAGAAATGTCTTGAGCTGTGGACCAAACGAAACCACAAACAAACACATAATTCGACACTTATTTTAGTCGCGCACAGACACCACGTGGTACATTAATACCGGGTTAATGTTTTTAAACACTTTACACTTAAACAACACATTAAACGAACGCGAATTAAACATAAAATAAACATACAATTTCCTTGTCGAAGGAATGTTTGTTTGGCGCACGCTTGACAGATGACAGTCAGGAGTTGCCATGCGTGCGGTACTCAGTCGCCTTGAGGTTACAAAATAAATACCTCTAAGGATATTTTTCGAGTCGTTGTTTTTGCTGGATTTTATATTATTATTTTAATTGTAGTTATGCTGGGGTCGTCCGAATCAGGGTTTAGAGAAACATTTAAGGGGTCCGTCAGTTATAGCGTGTTAAATTAGGTTGAATAGAAATTTACTTTTAATATTTTTGGTTTGGTGGGTAATTTGTAAATTTAGTCCAGTGTGGTCGGGGAGTTAATGGGACAAGGTCACGGATAAGGAACAAAGAATTTTTGTTTTGTCCGCGGTCCGTTAAGGGAGACCGTTTTTTTCTGCTTTTGAGTATTGGAGGACTGGTTTTCCTTCTTCTAGAATTTTCGAATTGGAAGTGGAAGGACGTTTTTCGTTTTAGCTCGAATTTTTTTTTTAACTTGAGTTTTTCTTGGAGTTTTTTTCTTATCTTGAATTTTTTTTAGAACAATTTTCGTAAAGTTAATTCGGAATTAAGTTATTGTGAGTTTTCTTGGCTTTTTGAAGTGAGATTAGTGAAGTGGCCACCAGCGTGGGATTTCAATAGGAACTTAGCTGACGAATACAAAGGGAGTACCTTTTCAAAATCTTATATTTTTTATTTTCTTAGGTTTAGGTTTCTAGATAGATTTCTTACAGTGGTGATTGGATAGTTTAGCTAGTTTTTAGTTTCTATATATTTTGGTGAAAGGTTTTTGAACTACATAACGTTATTTTTTTATTTAACGGTTTTTTTATATATATACCGCGAAGTTTTTCTTATTCGTTGGCGGGAAAACTTATCGGCCGATAACGGGTCGTACGTTTACACCCCCATCTTGTTTTTTTTAAGAGTTTAACAATTTCTATTTGAATTATATCTCCGCGTTCGCTATATTTTTTTTAAGCGTGGTTCGACGTCGTCCACGCCGGGTACGGGAATTTCGCGCGCGTCGTGACCTGTGGTGCTGTGATGACAAGTGCACAGTCTGATCGTGCAAAAATTTTCTGAGCACCGAAGTTTTACAGTTTTTTTATGAATACTTACTTATTTATGTGTGAAATTGTGATAGACATGTTTGCTTGAGACGTTTGGCGTTAGGGGGACAATTCAAGCATGTTCATGTGAGGCTAACTACAGTGTGTGCATGTTTTAGGATTCAATTGGCATGAGTGCGAATGGGGGAAGAGGAAGAGAGAAAGAAACAATCTTATTAAATTAAATAAAAATAAAAAAAACATGTGTGTGCAGTGCACACGCGGTAGAAGTGAAACCTTAGGAAAACTAAACAGCGAGAGAATGAGACGAATGCGGTATCAGGTGTGGGATAGTTATAGCGTTTATTTAATATAATATTGGTACCAAGTTCAAAAGTCATATTATATTTTTATTGAAAATCTAATACCGGATTCGTGATCAGCGACCCCAAAAACCCTAAAATGCAAATTTTTCCGGGGAAAATGGGAAAAAGGATATTTTCATTATCCTTACAGGACCTTCCGTTTCGAATTTTGAAAATCTAATACTGGATTCGTGATCAGCGACCCCAAAAACCCCATAGTGCCTATTTTTCCAGGGAAAAATGGGAAAAAGGATATTTTTATTATCCTTACAGGACCTTCCGTTTCGAATTTTGAAAATCTAATATCGGATTCGTGATCAGTGACCCCAAAAACCCTATAGTGCAAATTTTTCGGGGGAAAAGTGGGAAAAAGGATATTTTCATTATCCTTACAGGACCTTCCGTTTCGAATTTTGAAAATCTGATACCGGATTCGTGATCAGCGACCCCAAAAACCCTAAAATGCAATTTTTTCCGGGGCAAAATGGGAAAAAGGATATTTTTCTTATCCTTACAGGACCTTCCGTTTCGAATTTTGAAAATCTAATACCGGATTCGTGATCAGTGACCCCAAAAACCCTAAAATGCAAATTTTTCCGGGGAAAAATGGGAAAAAGGATATTTTCATTATCCTTACAGGACCTTCCGTTTCGAATTTTGAAAATCTACATAGCTAAAAACCTGCTCCTGGCAACACAGATTATTTTGCAAAAAACCGCATAAAAATCGGTCCAGTAGTTTTTGAGTTTTGTAATCTCAGGCAGGCAGACAAACAATAAAACATCCATTTTTATTTATATACGAGTAGATATGTATATATTGCAATTTATGACGAAACATAATTTATCGCCTCCTCTCTCCGCTTCCTCCCTCCTATCACTTCTCCCTTCTCCCCTTTCCCTTCCCGTAACCCGCCCTCTTCCCCTTCCCATCAATCTTGTTTACGATAAATTGACTGGCACCCATCTGTATTCTATCTCTTTTTCTCGTAGGCTAAAATATCCTATCTCTTTTTACTGTCGTTTCATCGAGTTTGAAATCACTCACAACGCCGCTAAAGAAGTTTTCACTTCAAAAAACAAGCATCATTATGGCTGTCTCAACCCTGGCCCATTTCAGGCCAACGCTACCCGGCACCGGGATGGCAACATAATGATGGGAACTTAAAATTGTAACAATGGCGCCCGAGCAGGGACCCAAATGGGGTCCGAGTTTTTTTTGTTTTCTTTCTTCTTTCTTTTCTTTTCCTTCTCTTCATCTTTGTCCTTTTAAATGCTGTTGCAGTCAAATTGTCCTCTTCCTTTGCTTGAATGAATGTTTGATCCGGTGTGAGAATATTTTGTGGTTGTAGATGCACAACTTTTTGTCGGTGCAGGTTTGTATGATGATGGCGGATGCCATGTTCCTTGGTATTTGTTACGAGTAGCTTCCTGACGATTGATGCCCAGATAGTAAAGTGTCTTTGTGGTGTTGACACGTCAGTGTTGAGTGAAAGGAGTATCAAGTGAGAAAACGCAGAAATGAGTGAGAGAAAAAGTTGTGATAGTAGGTGCGAGAATGTAGTATGCTCGGTTTCGGTAAAAGGAGAAAGAAAGGTTCATGGTGTGATCAGCTTTCCGTTTGCATGGTACTCCAGTAGTCAGAATACCTGGTCAGCACTTTGGTTGTAGCAAGAATCAACGAGGTGGATGACACTGCAGGGTTGTGACGAAAGGTAGTTGTGGGATGGAAGGATGGCTGCATGAGTTTGGTGTCGGAAATGAGTATTTGGATGGAGGAATGACTGTTAATGGGTAGGTGGTAGAGAGACAGTGTAGTATGAAGCCATGAGTGATTCGAAGAACAATTGTTACTGCTTGGTTTTGCGGAATGTAGACGTGTGAAGGGTTGTCCCCCGTTAGCTTGTATGTTTGATTGAAAAAAATTGAATTTTTGAATAAGTAAATAAGTAAGAAGTTGCAGAGGTGAACCTTTTTCTGGGTTTTTTCTTTTGCTTTTATTTTTGGCTTGATTGTTTTTATTTCAAATTGGTTGAGATCTGGAGTTGAACTCCGTAAAAAAAAAAAAAAAAAAAAGTTTTGGTGGTCTTGTCATCTGGTGCCACAGTTTGAAAGTTCAGTACCGAAGTCGATACGCTGATTTTTTTTTTTAAATTTTATATGCGCTCTTATTTTCTACGAAATAGTATTTTCGGTATTTATCTTAATATATAAAATCGTTGGTGCGTATGTTCGTCTGATCATCACGGCTGAACCACTGAAGCTATCCACCTCATATTTATACCATATATTCGAGTGGTGCTCCGATCGGTTTTTGTTTGCAAAAGACCCCGGTAGGTGGCGCTGGGGTCGAGTTCGAATTTCGGAAATTCGTATTTATGGACCGATTTTGTGCAAATTCACAACATATAACACTTAAATAAAGATTAAAATGTTGATAAAATTTAAACCCGATAGGTGGCGCTGGGGTTGAGATATTAACGAAAATGTACTCCAATCGGATTTTGATGTACGGGAGTTTTATGTAGAATCATATCTCAAATAACTTTTATTCTTGAACTTTTTTGATAAGGTGCACTGTTTTTGAGATATTCGCAAAAAATGTTTTCGTTCGTATGACGGGTACCCCCCCTAATGGTCCATTTCTGCTCATTAACGAACTTAGCCTCGCATTTTACGAAAAACGGATCTGCGCAAAACGTCAAGTCTCTAGCTCAATCCGTGCGCCTGCAATCCGCGCCACAGACGGACAGACAGACGGACAGACAGACGGACAGACAGACCGACGGACATGCAAAAATTAATTATTTTTACCATTCTAAACACACTGGTGTAATTCATTTTTGTGTGTGATGACGGGATCTTGGCGTTACAAACGGTAAGGCAAAGTTAGTATACCATTTGGTATACATACCATACGAGTATAAAAATATTGTCCACACTTTGGCATTACAATAAATTATTATTTACTTTATTCTGATTAATAGATGTACAATTTTTAGAGTTTTTGTTGTCAATGCGTTGTTTTTGCCTGGTACCATCCATATGTCATCCGACAGTTCACTTTAGCACTTTTTAAAAGCTTCATTTCCTTCTGGGGTATCATCAAAAAAATTTTGATCTATTAATGTCTAAGTATTGATAAAGATATTAGACGCGCGGCCGTAGGACGCGTATGATCCGAGGCCGAAGGCCGACGGCCGACGTGGACAGGGAGGCCGAAGGCCGACCTGTGGGTGGGGGATGAACCGCGGAGCGGTTCGGGGCGCAGCCCCTAGTATGATATATTTTATTTTTATATTTATTTATTTTTGAACATTTTGTAATTTACGGTGTTGGTAACAGTTTTACTGGAATACCTTGGGAAGGTTGACTTAGTGGAGATTGCGAATTTTGGAATAAGGTCTGAGTTTTATATATAGAGGGGTTTTGGAAATCTTTTTTTGAAATGGCCCACTTGCGCGTGCAAGATATTGAGCTTCTTGAGAGCTCTGAGCTCGAGGTGGAGTTCAAGGTTCGTGGTATAGAAGCAGAGGGTGACAAAATTAAGATTCTGTCCGATATGGTAGTGGAAGAAGAGTTGGATGAGTCAAAGTGGCCAGCACGGTCACATGACACAAAGGGGCCATTTCAGGAACTCCAAAAGACTGCGGAATTTACCCGGCAGGTAGTACTGGAGTTAGGTCAAGAGTTGTTAGGAGAACAGTTAGTGATCTTGTCGGCTAGGATACGTCACTGGAGTGATCAGGTTGCTAGGGTCGCAAAGGGTTCCCCAACGTATGGTGCTGAGGCTGAAAAGGGATTGGAGACGTTGAAGGCATTAGCAGGGCGTGTCAATCTCATATTAGAGGACCAGCAAGAACAAGACGACGGAGCTAAGGGTTTAGCGTGGGGAGATTTGTCTATGTTGGAGCCTTATGTGAGGCCACAGTCCAAGAAAGTTGAACCAGAGTTGGAGCGTAGCCGTAGGTCCAGCACCAACTCGGTATTAAGGCGCGAGTTGTTTGGTCGAGAAGGCCGTAGTAACTGTTGGGATAAGGGTCATCGAAAGCCCTCGTGGAAAATCTCCTTCGAAGAGGACGCGGGTGGTTTAGATGCGAATGAGTTTGTGCATCGCTTCGAAACTTTAGCTAGTAGGGATCACTACTCAAAGGATGAGATGCTGGCGCTTCTTCCTAACTACTTGAGGGGAACGGCAGAGAACTGGTTCTGGGTGCATTCAAGGAAATATCCGGAAATTACTTGGAATCAGATGCGTATGGATTTGATTAATCGGTTCAGCAGCTACGAGACAGATCGTGAGACCAGACGGGTGGTTGAAACACGTAGGCAGAAGGCAAAGGAATCATTCAATGATTTTTTGCTGGAAGTAGAAAGTCTGAATAGTAGATTGCGCAGGCCATTTCGGGATGAAGAATTGTTGGAGATCGTACAAGATAACATGCATCCGGCGTTGAGGAGCGCTACTATAACTACGTTCTTTCAAAGTACAGAAGATCTACGAATCATATGTCAGAGACTACAGAGGTTGTGGAATAAGTCTGGCTATGATCCACGTCAAACTTCCTCTAGTACAGGTCGATTTGGACCGGGTGTGCATGAGGTGGACATATGTGAGGGTGGTAAGGTTCAAGAGGGGCTTAGTAAGTGGAGAGATGAGCGCCCCATCGGTCAATTGCAAGCCGTAGCGGGACCTTCACGGTCCTCGTCGAATTATGTTGTATGCTGGAATTGCAAGGATTTGGGTCATGTGTACATGGATTGTGTGAAACCGAATCAAGGGGTTTTTTGTTTTGGATGTGGTCGGGCAGGAGTCTACAAAGCTCATTGTGAGGCTTGCAAACAGAAGGGAAACGGGCAGGCGAATGCGAGGATAACTGGGACGTCGCGTTCAATGCCGGGAATGTCAAATCCCAGGACCAATCCATCTTCGATTGTCAGGAGGGAAGAAGTGGCAACGAATACCGAGCCGCTGACTCATCGTTGAGTGACTCAGACGAAGGTGGAGAAGATGGGGTTCAGGGAAAGGGATTCTGGAGAATACGGCGGGAGATTAGGCAGTCCGTATTGGCGGCGTGTGCTTGGTCCGGGATTGATACGAGGCCCTTTGCGTTGGTCGAGTTAGAAGGGTGTGGGGTGCGTGGTTTGTTAGACAGTGGCGCGAGTGTGAGTATTTTGGGTTTTGGGGCGTTGGAATTGATTCAGAAGAATGGCTGGAGGGTGCATGAGGCCAAGTCGAGTGTCAGGACGGCAGACGGTACTCGGAACAGAGTGTTGGGTTTTTGTGATCTCGGTACGAAGTATGATGGTAAGGGTGAAGTGGTACCGTATTACGTGGTACCAAGCCTGTCTGAACGGTTGTATTTAGGTATGAATTTTTGGGAGGCTTTTGGGATTCGTCCGGCGGTAGTGGAGTCGGTGGAGCCTGTAACTAACGAGCTAAGTCCAATGCACGAATTGTCGGTCATAGATGGGCACAGGTTGGGACAAATAGTAGAGTTGTTTCCTTCGTATGCTAAAGATGGTCTAGGGAAAACTACGTTGGAGCAACACACCATTGACGTGGGAGATAGTCCACCAATAAAACAACGGTTCTATCCGATTTCACCGGCAGTTCAGCGTGAACTTTATGAGGAACTTGACCGTATGTTGGCATTAGGCGTAATCGAAGTTAGCAACAGTTCATGGAGTTCTCCGATGGTATTAGTGCGGAAGTCTAATGGGAAGGTGAGGGCTTGCTTAGATTCAAGGAAGGTGAACGCGGTAACAAAAAAGGATGCGTACCCTTCCTCCCCTCACATTGAAGGGATTCTCAGTAGGCTACAAGAGACCAAGTTCATTTCGAGCCTGGTTCTCAAGGATGCCTTCTGGCAAATTCCACTTGAACAAGCCTCGCGTGAGAAAACGGCATTCACGGTGGCTGGTAGACCACTCTACCAGTTTACCGTTATGCCGTTTGGACTGTGTAATGCGGCGCAACGCATGTGTCGACTCATGGATAAAGTAATTCCACATGAGTTAAGAGAGCGCGTTTTTGTCCACCTAGACGACTTGCTTGTGGTGTCCTCAACTTTGGATGAACACTTGGAATTGCTCCGACAAGTTGCAGGGTGCCTGAGGCATGCAGGCTTGACGATCAACGTAGAGAAAAGCAAGTTTGTAATGAAGGAGGTTAGGTATCTAGGTTACATAATAGGTAAGGACGGAGTCTGCCCAGATCCCGAAAAGGTCCAGGCGATTGCCGAATTTCCGAATCCCACAACAGTGCGTCAGGTTAGGCGGTTATTGGGGATGGCTGGGTGGTATAGACGGTTTATTCCGAATTTTGCGGCAGTCACCGCACCTATCACTGACCTTTTGAAGAAGGGAGTGAAATTTAGATGGAATGCCCAAGCTCAGAAAGCATTTGAAGATTTAAAGCAAATCTTAACCACGAAGCCAGTCTTGGCTAACCCTGATTTCTCGAGACGTTTTTATATGAGGTGTGATGCCAGCTGTTCTGGACTCGGGAGTGTCTTGTTTCAGTTGACGGAAGAGGGGGAAGAAAAACCTTTAGCGTATATGTCGCAAAAGTTGAATGCCGCACAGCGAAATTATAGTGTGACAGAGCTGGAATGCTTGGCAGCGGTGCTCAGCGTCAAAAAATTTAGGCAGTATATTGAAGGTTTCCCCTTCACAATCATTACAGACCACGCTAGTCTAAAGTGGTTGATGAGTCAGCGTGAGCTCAATGGTAAGTTAGCAAGATGGAGTCTCAAACTTCAAGGGTTTGATTTTGAGATCAGACATGTCAAGGGGTCTGAAAATGTGGTAGCTGATGCGCTATCGCGGATGTTTGAGGACTTGCCCGAGGTAGTAGTGTCTGAGATTGCTAAATTTCCCGAGGGAGGGGTGGATTTGTCTGATGATGGGTTTTTGGATCCTGGATACGTGAAGTGGAAGGACACATTTAGTCAGTCTCCAGAGAGCTATCCCAATCTGCGTGTGGTGAATGAAAGAGTGTATGTGCGGGTGGAGCCAAAAGTGAGGGATGAGTTAACCGATGTACCGTTATTCAAGTTGTGGGTGCCTGAGTCTTTGAAGAGCGAACTTTTAAAGAAAGAACATGAGTCACCATTGGTCTCTCATGGGGGTAATAGAAAGACTTTGGAACGATTGAGAAGGTTTTATTATTGGCCTAGAATGCGGAAAGATGTGGGTGAGTTTGTACGGAACTGCGATGTGTGCAAGGCGACGAAGGCCCCAAATAAGGTCTTAAGGCCACCAATGGGTGATCAAGTAAATACTGTCCGTCCGTTCCAGAAACTATATGTGGACTATTTAGGTCCCTACCCGCGATCGAAAAGGGGTAATACCTACATCTTCGTAGTGATGGACCACTTTAGCAAGTTCGTGTTGATGAAAGCGTTACCGAGGGCTACGGTTGAAAAGACGGTGGAGTTTCTTTACAAAGACGTATTTTGTATGTTTGGGTTTCCAGAATTAGTACATACTGACAATGGTCCGCAATTTACGTCTAAAGAATTCCGCGGATTTCTACAGAAAAACGGCGTTCGCCACATGTTATCGGCTTATTATTCGCCTCAAGCGAATGCGTCAGAAAGAGTAAACCGTTCAATATTGGCCGCAATTAGAGCATATGTCGGTAGTGATCATCGCAATTGGGATGAACACCTTCATGAAATTGCTAGCGCACTGCGTGGATCCTTTCATGAGTCTATCGGGAGTTCCCCGTATTACGTATTATTTGGGCAGCAATGTGTAAGCCATGGATCTATGTATGAGTTAATGAGAAATTTGAATGCGTTGGAAGAATCGGAGATTGAGATTGTGAGTAGGGGGGATTATCGCGCCAGAGTGCATGAGAGAGTGAAGAATTGTTTGAAAGAGGCATACGACAAAGGCGTGCATAATTACAATTTGCAATCACGGTTAAGGTCGTTTGAACCAGCCCAGGTAGTTTTCGTCAGAAATTTCGTGCAAAGCTCGGCAGATAAGAAAATAGCGGCAAAGTTCTGTCCGAAGTTTGTGAAAGCCCGCGTTAGAAAAAAAATCGGTAACGTTAATTATGAAATTGAAGACTTGAGTGGGAAGTTACTGGGAGTGTTCCACGCTAAGGACATTCAGGATTGATTGAGGAACGTAGTTTTGGTTGGGTTTTCTCGCTTTTCTTCCGTAAGGAGGGGGGTAATGAAGCGAACGGTGTGTTCCTCCGTTCCCTTCTGTGTTGGAGAAGCGGCAGCGTCTCTGGATCTAAAAAGAAAATAGAAAGAAGGGCACAAAGAATCAATTCTGATAAAAAGAATATTGTTGGAACTTATCTGACTACAACGGCAATCTAGTCCAAGTATTAAGGTCGTCTGAAATTCCTTCTTCTACTTTTTCTTAGCTTCCCAGGTGTCCGAGTCCGTCCGTGAAGCTCTGAGAAATTCCCTAAGACTGAAGGGTGGAGAAATTAAAATGAAAAACACTAGAAATGTCTTGAGCTGTGGACCAAACGAAACCACAAACAAACACATAATTCGACACTTATTTTAGTCGCGCACAGACACCACGTGGTACATTAATACCGGGTTAATGTTTTTAAACACTTTACACTTAAACAACACATTAAACGAACGCGAATTAAACATAAAATAAACATACAATTTCCTTGTCGAAGGAATGTTTGTTTGGCGCACGCTTGACAGATGACAGTCAAGAGTTGCCATGCGTGCGGTACTCAGTCGCCTTGAGGTTACAAAATAAATACCTCTAAGGATATTTTTCGAGTCGTTGTTTTTGCTGGATTTTATATTATTATTTTAATTGTAGTTATGCTGGGGTCGTCCGAATCAGGGTTTAGAGAAACATTTAAGGGGTCCGTCAGTTATAGCGTGTTAAATTAGGTTGAATAGAAATTTACTTTTAATATTTTTGGTTTGGTGGGTAATTTGTAAATTTAGTCCAGTGTGGTCGGGGAGTTAATGGGACAAGGTCACGGATAAGGAACAAAGAATTTTTGTTTTGTCCGCGGTCCGTTAAGGGAGACCGTTTTTTTCTGCTTTTGAGTATTGGAGGACTGGTTTTCCTTCTTCTAGAATTTTCGAATTGGAAGTGGAAGGACGTTTTTCGTTTTAGCTCGAATTTTTTTTTTAACTTGAGTTTTTCTTGGAGTTTTTTTCTTATCTTGAATTTTTTTTAGAACAATTTTCGTAAAGTTAATTCGGAATTAAGTTATTGTGAGTTTTCTTGGCTTTTTGAAGTGAGATTAGTGAAGTGGCCACCAGCGTGGGATTTCAATAGGAACTTAGCTGACGAATACAAAGGGAGTACCTTTTCAAAATCTTATATTTTTTATTTTCTTAGGTTTAGGTTTCTAGATAGATTTCTTACAGTGGTGATTGGATAGTTTAGCTAGTTTTTAGTTTCTATATATTTTGGTGAAAGGTTTTTGAACTACATAACGTTATTTTTTTATTTAACGGTTTTTTTATATATATACCGCGAAGTTTTTCTTATTCGTTGGCGGGAAAACTTATCGGCCGATAACGGGTCGTACGTTTACACCCCCATCTTGTTTTTTTAAGAGTTTAACAATTTCTATTTGAATTATATCTCAGCGTTCGCTATATTTTTTTTAAGCGTGGTTCGACGTCGTCCACGCCGGGTACGGGAATTTCGCGCGCGTCGTGACCTGTGGTGCTGTGATGACAAGTGCACAGTCTGATCGTGCAAAAATTTTCTGAGCACTGAAGTTTTACAGTTTTTTTATGAATACTTACTTATTTATGTGTGAAATTGTGATAGACATGTTTGCTTGAGACGTTTGGCGTTAGGGGGACAATTCAAGCATGTTCATGTGAGGCTAACTACAGTGTGTGCATGTTTTAGGATTCAATTGGCATGAGTGCGAATGGGGGAAGAGGAAGAGAGAAAGAAACAATCTTATTAAATTAAATAAAAAAAAAAAACATAACAAAAGCTATAATTGCCAATCTGGCAATTATTGAAAACCCGTATGGTGATATTCGTATCAAAATTCGAACAGTTGTACCAAAATTCCACTTTGAAGTCAAACTTTCCAATAAGATTTTTTAAAATTTATTCCAATCGGATTTTACTGTATGGGAGTTTTATGTAGAATCACATCCTAAATAACTTTTGTTCTTGGACTTTTTTGATAAGATGCACCGTTTTTGAGATATTCACAAAAAACGATTTCATTCGTATGGGGGGTACCCCCCCTAATGGTCCATTTTTGCCCATTAACGAACTTAGCCTCGCATTTTACGAAAAACGGATCTGTGCAAACTTTCAAGTCTCTAGCTCAATCCGTGCGCCCGCAATCCGCGCCACAGACAGACGGACAGACAGACGGACAGACAGACGGACAGACGGACAGACGGACGGACATGCTAAATTCAACTTTTTTCATCATTCTAAACACACTGGTGTAATTCATTTTTTTCTGCGATGACGGGATCTTGGCGTTACAAACGGTAAGGCAAAGTTAATATACCCTTTGGTTTCACCATACGGGTATAAAAACAAGCATCATTATGGCTGTCTCAACCCTGGCCCATTTCAGGCCAACGCTACCCGGCACCGGGATGGCAACATAATGATGGGAACTTAAAATTGTAACAAATCCATTTCTCAAATACGTCAACATTTTTGGTGCCGATGGAGTACCGAGTATATAACTCAGCTTCAAAGACGGGCTAAGTGGTATAAACCCACACCAAACGTTGCAACAGGAGACTTGATGTTGATTCGGGACGAGAGACTTCCTCCGTCTAAATGTAAGATGGGTAGAGTCACAACGGTCTTTCCAGGAGTTGACGGAAAAGTCCGTTCTCTGATGTTAAAAACAGCTGAGGGAACCCTCGTGAGGCCGATAATAAAATTAAGTCCGTTAGCGTCAAACATCGAGAACGACACCATTGATGAATGACTATCGTAACTTAAATAATACTTATTTTCTTATTATTGTTAAATTCAGTCATTTATTATAAATAATTTGAGTTCGTAATATTGAATTAAATTTTGAATTTATTTCAAGCCAGGCGGAATGTTAAGCGCTCCCTACACGTTCAATCTTGCAGTCAATCATCGCATGCTGTGACAGCATTTTGAACGTCTATGGTGATGCTGTCATGCAAAATTTAATGATTGACAGCATGCTGGCCAATATCAAAATCATTTTGATATTTTTCAAGGGAGCTTTTTGAATCACAGCATGATTGAACGTGTATGGCGATGCTGTCAATCATTTCGTCATTTCAATGTAATTTTTTGTAGTGAAAAGGTGTCGCGTATAAAAGACAAAGTTTTTTGGGAATCCTTTTTCGAGTTATATCGATAAAGAAGTGAGTTGTGAATGACGAAAAGTGAAAAATATAAGGACAAAGATTTTTTAAATTTATATTAAGTGTTGTTTTATATAATTTTTTTTTGAATTTATATTAAGTGTTATGTACTGTCGGTTTGGCTGTTTCGAAATAAGTGATGCTTGCGTGCATGATTGAGCGTCTAGTGCAAATAAGCTTTTTGCTGTGACAGCATGATTGACTGCAAGATTGAAAGTGTAGGGGCCGCTTTACAGCCGCAATTGTTTTAGTAGTGCCTATTCAGACGTTGAAGAAGATACATCTGTAAAACCAACGAATAAACATAACAAAAGCTATAATTGCCAATCTGGCAATCATTGGAGACCCGTATGGTGATATTCGTATCAAAATTCGAACAGTTGTACCAAAATTCCACTTTGAAGTCAGACTTTCCAATAAGATTTTTAAAATTTATTCCAATCGGATTTTGATGTATGGAAGTTTTATGTAGAATCATATCCTAAATAACTTTTGTTCTTGGACTTTTTTGATGAGATGCACCGTTTTTGCGATATTTACAAAAAACGTTTTCGTTCGTATGGGGGGGGGGTTCCCCCCTAATGGTCCATTTTTGCCCATTAACGAACTTAGCCTCGGATTTTACAAAAAACGGATCTGAGCAAAATTTCAAGCCTCTAGCTCAATCCGTGCGCCCGCAATCAGCGCCACAGACGGACGGACGGACATGCTGAATTCAATTTTTATACCCGTATGGTGAATCCAAAGGGTATATTAGATTTGCCTTACCGTTTGTAACGCCAAGATCCCGTCATCACACAAAAACATGAATTACACCAGTGTGTTTAGAATGATAAAAAAAAGTTGAATTTAGCATGTCCGTCCGTCCGTCCGTCAGTCCGTCAGTCCATCAGTCCGTCAGTCCGTCAGTCCGTCAGTCCGTCAGTCCGTCTGTCCGTCCGTCTGTCTGTGGCGCGGATTGCGGGCGCACGGATTGAGCTAGAGACTTGAAATTTTGCACAGATCCGTTTTTCGTAAAATGTGAGGCTAAGTTCGTTAATGGGCAAAAATGGACCATTAGGGGGGGTACCCCCCATACGAACGAAAACGTTTTTTGTGAATATGTCAAAAACGGTGCATCTTATCAAAAAAGCCCAAGAACAAAAGTTATTTAGGATATAATGCTACATAACTCTCATACATCAAAATCCGATTGGAATAAATTTTAAAAAATCTTATTGGAAAGTTTCACTTCAAACTGGAATTTTGATACAACTGTTCGCTGTTCACTTAAATCACCATACAGGTTTTCAATAATTGCCAGATTGACAATTATAGCTTTTGTTGTGTTTTTTTATCATTCTAAACACACTGGTGTAATTCATTTTTGTGTGTGATGACGGGATCTTGGCGTTACAAACGGTAAAGCAAAGTTAATATACCCTTTTGGTTTCACCATACGGGTATAAAAATAGTTTATCATATTAAATTAGTTTTTTTTTAATTAATTCGCCATTTAATGTTCAAAAGCAACAGTTGTTATATCTGTACATATCTAAAATATGTTTCAAATTATAAAAAAAATTAACAAAATTTCATTGGAGTTAATCTTTTTAATAAAATGTATCCATTAAAAGGGTTTTCTGATAAAAGTATCTTTGTATCCAAAATCGATTTTTGATAAAAAATGTATTCACAAAGATATAAACGACATCCCTTTTTCCGACTCTCGTTCTCGGGAACGAAAATGATTTGCAAGCGCCATCGTTCTCTAAACAGAGAAATTTTGACCTCTGCGGTACTGTTTGTAACAGTAGGAACGATCGATTCACATTTTTCGTTCTCGCTCCCAAGTTAAGAACTAAATTGTTTATATTTAAGTTCTCGCTCCTTGTTCAAAGCGGTTTGTGGGTCTCGCATAAAAATGAATGAAAGCTTCGAGCGATGGCTGTTAGGTATGATGCACACACATAAGTATATATTTCATTAGTAAAAGAGCGATATTTCGCTCCCAGCATTAAAGTTTTGTTCTCAAAGAACGTAAAAAGAAAGTACAAATGTAAATATGTTAAGAGCAAAAGCGTAAAAAACCATAATTCCATTCTCGCTTTTTACTGAAACGCTGAATTTTTATTTTCCGTTGATTTCAATTCCTTCTTGGGAGCAGAACGAAAGACTAGAAATAGGAGCGTTTTGAACACTGTATGTATGGTATTTATTTCATACTTCTCTTATCATAAACCAATTATAAATAAAATTATTTTTAACCGACTTCCAAAAAGGAAAAGGTTCACAATTCGACCTGAATGTATGTTCACGCCTAACTTTTTACTGGGTTGACCGATTTTGGTCATCCCAAAGAGAAAGTTGTAGAGAAAGTTCCTGGTTGGGCCCCGCTGCAAATTTTCCGCCCGTGGCGCTATGCTTTCATACCCCTTCGCCTGATAGATTCTACATCGCTTGAGATATCAAGCTGAAATTTTTTGTGTTGTGTTCAGTACAATGCCAGGAAGGACATTTTACATATTTCCTTCTGTTGACCCACCCCATCAAATCCCATTTCCCGCTAGATTCTACATCGTTTGAGATATCTAGTTGAAATTTTTTGTGTTGTGTTCAGTACAATACGAGGAAAGTTCTTTTATATATTTGCTCCGTGTATACCCTATCCCCTTAAACCCCCTCTCCAGCTAAATTTTACATTGTTTGAGATATCGAATGGACATTTTTGGTGGGGTTTTCAGTACAATACCTGAAAGATTTTTTTATATATGGTACTTCCCCTTTTCGGACGTATCCCCTCAAACCCCCTCCTCTTCTAAATTCTACATCGTTTGAGATATGGAGTTGAATTTTTTGTGTTACGACACCGCGGAGGATATTTTACATATTTATCCTCTGTGGCGCTCACCCTCAACCAGATTCTACATGGTTAAAGATATAATAGTTAATATTAAAAACTATTAATTCACATTTTGTTTGATACATCCGTTTGGCGTTTTTTGTAGCTTTACCCATATTAAAAATTGAAACTAAAAAACGTTCGAAATAAAAAAAAAATTTAAAAAAAAATAAAACCGACTTAAAAAAAAATAACTTTAAAAGGCACTAAAAAGAGAAAAATAATTTAAAACTATATCCATTAATAGCGTATTTAAAATTCGGCTTTTTGGGAGTGGAGTTAAATTTGCAACTAAAAAAATTACATACCATCTAACCCTTAAGGCTAATCGTGCTGTTGTGCCACTAAGCATTAAGATCGACTCAAAAAATTGTTGCGAAACAGATTAACTATAGACACGGCTCTTAGAAGCAACAAAGCTAAGTTCTATTATGGCCCAAATTGGATTCCCTATTTTTAAGCAATCGCTATAAAAAAGCCCACTGTCTCATATGTTACTATTTTTTTAAAAGCTTTTATTTAGCTCGCTATCTTGTTTGTCTGTTTGTTTCTCAGGGTCAAATCTTGCAATCAAATTTTCCACTCATCCGATTCAAATGAAATTTTGCACGCAGACGTAAGTCCGATGACAATACAATATTTTCACTACTTCGTCCTTGTAAGGATAACGGAAGGTCCTGTAAGGATAACGTGATTATCCTTTTCCTCAAATTCTCCGGAAAAAAATCTCACCTGGGGTTTTTGGGATCACTGAATCCGATTCTGATGTTAACAGGTCTGTAAGGATAACGGAAGGTCCTGTAAGGATAACGTGGTTATCCTTTTCCTCAAATTTTCCGGAAAAAAATCTCATCTGGGGGTTCTTGGGATCACTGAATCCGATTCTGATGTTAACAAGTCTGTAAGGATAACAGAAGGTCCTGTAAGGATAACGTGATTATCCTTTTCCTCACATTTTCCGGAAAAAAATCTCACCTAAGGGTTTTTGGGATCTCTGAATCCGATTCTGATGTTAACAAGTCTGTAAGGATAACGGAAAGTCCTGTAAGGATAACGTGATCATCCTTTTCCTCAAATTTTGCGGCAAGAATCTCATCTGGGGGTTTTTGGGATCGTTGAATCAGATTCTGGCATTAAGAAGTCTGTTAGGATAACGGAAGGTCCTCTAAGACAGAAAACTTAATTCCAGTGCACGCTGATTAAATTTGTTGCCCTACTTTAAAATAAACTTTTATTAAAACAAATACAAATAAAAATAAATAGATGAAAGATAAATCGAGATAATAAATATGTAATTTTAAACGGCTACTAAAAATTAATAAAAGCGGTAAAATTTGTTATACTAAAAATTCTGATTTCGAGAACATTACAAAAATCGTAAATAGGAATTTAGTCGTATTAACCCTTTCAGTCTTTTTGTTACCATACGGTAACATTTGCTAAATTAGCTTAAAAAACCTCAAAATATCTAATTAAATCCACAAAATTAAAATTTGAAGTTGGCAACATTTAGATTTTTCAAATGTAGTTAGTTGTGGTTAAGTTTTATTTCATTTGACGTTTATTTCCCCGCCATCAAGTCTCGTTTTGTGAACAATGGATTCTCTTCAAGGTAAGTGATTTTTTAACTCTTTAAAAATATTAATAAACTTTTAATTATTTCATTTTAAACGAACCATATCTTTAGTTGATGAATTAAATTTTATGAGTTTTATGAAATGTTATAGAATTTGTTAATTAAAGCTATGGAAAACATTTGTTGAAATTATGTGTTACCATACGGTAACAATTCTACATAATGGTGTGATTTATTCCATTCAAAAACTGTGACCATGTGGTAACAAATTTCTAATATCGCAAATTTATTTATCATGTTTTGGTTATAAAATACCAAATTTGAAATTTCAGGACCGTCAAACCGAAAAAAATATTTGAAACCAGACCAGGAGATTTTAGACGCATTTAATGAATTCGACAACTCAGATATAGAGGATTGTGATAATCAAGATCCAGTTGATGAAATGATTTCTGAAATGTTTTTGAATTTAGAAAGGACCGATCAGCGTGACCAGTTTACTCACGCAGAAATACCTAAAGCTGACGAGGCAACTGAAACCGCAGCTGAAACGAACTTGGAAAAAACTGTCGAAGAAATACCCACAGGTAGTAAAGAAAATATTTCAAAACGGGAGTACAGTTGGAGAAAAAAGGAGTTTCATGCACCAAAAGTAGAATTTTGTAACGAGCGAAATCACGATGAAAGTGATCTTGACATGAAAACTCCTACCCAATATTTCATGAAATATTTTCCATCAGAGTTCGTAGAGAAAGTTGCACAAGAAACAAATCAGTATGCCCTAAGTATTAAAAACAAAATTCTAAATTGTAATGGAGAAGAAATTTATAAGATGATGGCAATGATGATAACGATGGGAACATTAGGCTTTCCAAGGATAGATATGTTCTGGAAAAAGGCTACAATGGTTCCATCAATATCCCAAACAATGTCCAGAAATCGATTTCATTTACTTAGAAATCACCTCCATTTTTCTAACGAACCAGATATGTCTGACAAACTGTGGAAAGTGGGCCCACTTTTGGAAACAGTTCTGAAGAAGAGTCTTGAAATTAGGAAACAAGAATTCTTATGCATAGATGAGATGATGGTGCAATTTAAAGGAAAGACATTTTTAAAACAATACATGCCCAAAAAGCCAAATAAGTGGGGCATCAAAATATTTTGTGCTTTGCAGTACTGATGGGGTAGTTCATGATATGGTTATTTATCAGGGCAAAGGAACCGTAATTGAAAATATTGGGACCGGGTTTTGTGAACAAATTGTACATCGTCTTGTTGAAACTGTCCCCAAAGGTGTAGGACATCGAATCATGTTCGACAATTATTTCACTACCATTCCTTTGATTGATACACTAGGAATATATGCAACAGGTACTCTACGTTCAAACAGATCACGTGGATGCGGTAATTCTATGCTAACGGAAAAAGAACTGAAAAAACTTGGAAGGGGCAGTTTTGATTATCGTTGCGAAGTTACAACGAATATATTTGTTCTACGTTGGTTAGACAATGCAATAGTGCAACTTGCTTCATCTTTATATGGGTCGTTTCCACTATCTGAAGTAAAGAGGTTTTGTGCAGCAAAAAAACAGTTCATAGAGATCAAGAGACCTGAAATTGTATACCAGTACAATCGACATATGGGCGGTGTCGACAAAATTGACTTCCTCATATCATTGTATCGCATATCCATCAAATCCAAAAAGTGGCCACTGAAGCTGTTCGACCATTTCGTCGACTTGTCGGTGTGTAATGCCTGGCTAGGGTATAAAAGAGATAATGTTGAACGAGCAAACACGAAATGTCTAGATTTATTGGAATTCAGATCCGAAATTTGCGAAGGACTGCTGTATTCTTCAGAAACATTACCTTCCCGTAAACGTGGCAGGCCAAGCAAACTTAACACCAGCGACACTGAAGAAACGTTGCCACAACGAAAAATTTTTGAAGTTAGGCCAGGTATATCAGTACGATATGATTCTAACAACCATTGGCCAGTGTATGAAGAAAAACGAGGAAGGTGTAAGATGGAACTAGTCGTATGAAATGCGACAAATGTGATATTCATCTTTGTGTTCCTAATAAAGAAACAAATTGCTTTTTTTTATTTCATAAAAAACATAAATAATTTATATGAAATGTAACTCTTAGTTCCTTATTTTCTATGAATTCTTAGTATTATAAGACTGAATTTAACAAACTTTTGTTTTTGTTATTTGTTGAATAAAATTTAATTTTATATTAAAAAAAATAGTTTCAATAAGTGGTATTTCTACCACGAGATGATATTTTCATACTTAAAATTATTCAAATGATTCACCATCATTTTAACTACCTTAAACGATATTGTTACCATATGGTAACAAGTCCTAGGAAGATCCTGAATACTCCAAGGACCAATTTTTCTATAGAAAATATTTTTTAGTCCTATAAATATTCAAAAAAACACAAAGTTCGATTTTTTATACGGCTATTTCAAAAATCGGAGTGAATGGGTTAAGATTTTGATTTTATTTAGTGTAAATTTAACGCTACTCCCTACATCTTGTGTTTGGTGTGGAGAAAGACACCGTAGATTTCCTGAAAATGAAGCATTACAGGTTATTTAACCTCATGGGACAAATAACCTTCCTCACAACGGAAGCGGAAGCTGAGCTCAAGCAGAAGCGTGCTGATGCGGCGGCTAATGCAGGCAAAGCAGGTATTACTTATGACAATATTCCGGAAGGTGTGATTAATACCGCAACCTCTAAGGTAAACACTGAAAATAGATTTTTAATACCGAATATTTTTCAGTCGTCTGAGAGATCATCGTCTATGGAGTGCTGCGATTTCAATGACGCAGGAAAAAACCCGGTCCTAACGGACCCTGACGAGAACTTAGGTTCAGGTCTGAAGGAAGCTCGGATAGCTGATAATAACTCTCGTTATTGTCATGTACATCCCGAGGGACCTTCCGACCCAGAGGCTGCCGATCGTAGTGCGGTTTATCACTTCACTGATCAGCTGTCTGTGAGCGTATGACTTTCTTTCCTCTTTTGTTATCATGATTAACAAAACGAATGTCACAGTTCTACAAATAAATTTGCAGCATGGCAAAGTAGCAACGGCCGAATTATGCCGTTGTCTATCCATGGGGAAAACAGATTTTGCTCTTATTCAAGAACCTTACCTATACAAAGGTAAAATTCGTGGTCTTCCTTCAAATTTAGGCACAATAATAGTTGATGAAACTGATGTAAAACCTAGAGCATGCATCTGGGTAAAAAATAACGTTGCTTTCTCTCCAATTCCTAAGTTAAGCAACCGTGATGTTGTGGCGTGTATCCTGAAGGCGCCAAATAAGCGTTCTCACTGCGACATAATCTTAGTATCGGCTTACCTGCCATATGATTCGTGTAATCCTCCTCCTAGCGAAGAGCTTAAAAACATCATTAGGTACAGTAAACTCAATAGTATTCCTGTAATGTTTGGCTGTGACTCAAATGCACATCATGTAGCATGGAACAGCTCAAACACCAATAATAGAGGAAGTGCTCTCTTTGAATTTATACAAAGTGAGAACCTAGAACTCCTAAACAAGGGGCATGAGCCCACCTTTATAAACTGTATCAGGCGAGAAATAATTGATACCACTTTGAGTACGCCTGCTATTTTAAACATTAACAATTGGCATGTATCGAATCTTATTAATGCGTCTGATCACAGAGCAATACTTTTAGCATAAAAAAGAAGATGTCTGTCTCGCAGAGACGGCCAGAAGACGTGGATCCGCCAACAACGCCAATAGACATTTAAGTAATAAATTTTAGTGAAAAAGAAAATTAAGGAAACAAATTTTTACTTAAAAATAATTTTATTTATAATTGGTTTATGATAAGAGAAGTATGAAATAAATACCATACATACAGTGTTCAAAACTCTCCCATTTCTAGTCTTTCGTTCTGCTCCCAAGAAGGAATTGAAATCAATGGAAAATAAAAATTTAGCATTTCAGTAAAACGCTCCAAAGAACGAGAAAAAAATTATGGTTTTTACGTTCTTGCTCTTGAGATCTTTATATTTGCGTTTTGTTTTTACGTTCTGTGAGAACAAAACTTTAATGCTGGGATCGAAATATCGCTCTCTTACTAATGAAATACATACTTATATAGTACTACCAGACCCTACGTTGCCAGCTAAAAGTTTTTTGTATAAATTTTAGAATGCCAAAAAACCATAAATAACTTTAAAAGTTTTGGGAAAAAATGTTATCCTTACAAGACCTTCCGTTTCGAATTTTGAAATTCCAACTCCAGATTCGTGATAAGCAACCCTGAAAATCTCCCAAAGCCTGTTTTTGCGAGAAAAATTGGAAAAAGGATATTTCCGTTATTCTTAAAGGACCTTCCGTTTATTTGAAAAATCGAACACCGGATTCGCGATCAGCGATCTCGAAAACCCCTTAGTGTCAATTGTTTCAAGAAAAATTGGAAAAAGGACATTTGCGTTATCCTTACAGGACTTCTCGGCTAAAATTTTGAAATTCCAACACCGGATTCGTGATCCGCGACCCCAAAAACCCCCTAAGGCCGATTTTTCCCAGGAAAAACTGGAAAAAGGATATTTGCGTTATCCTTACAGGCCCTTCCGTTTCGAATTTTGAAAATCTAATACCGGATTCGTGATCAGCGACCCCAAAAATACCATAATGCCAATTTTTCCGGGAAAGAATGGGAACAAGGATATTTTCGTTATCCTTACCGGACCTTCTGTTTTGAATTTTGAAAATCTAACATAGCTAAAAACCCGCTCCTGGCAACGCAGCGTAAAAATGGGTCCAGTAGTTTTTGAATTTTGTAATCTCAAACCAACCAACCAACAAACCAAACAGACAAACTTCCATTTTTATTATACACTTTCTATTAAGTTGATTTGTCGCGACCTAACTACCTATGGCTGGCTGGCTATGTGTCTATCTCTGGAATCTTTGGAACCTTGTATCTCCGAAACTATGCAACCTAGGAAGATGAAATTTTGTCACCTTGAATAGTTCCGGTGACAGTTCAATATTTTTACTACTCCATCCTTGTAAGGATAATGGAATGTCCTGTAAGAATAACGCAAATATCCTTTTTCCCATTTTTTCCGGGAAAAAACAAGTTTTATAACCTTATACACTTTCAAAATGCACTAAAAAGTAAAAAACAAGTTTAAAGTTTCACAAAAAATATTTTTATAAATTGCGTGTTGTTGTGAAAATATAAAGTATGTGACGTTGCATTTGCTCTTGAATCTGTAATAGCGGTTTCATACTGTGAAGGCAGCACACTTTATGTTTTCACAACAACACGCAATTTATAAAAACATTTTTTGTGAAACTTTAAACTTGTTTTTTACTTTTTAGTGCATTTTGAAAGTGTATAAGGTTATAAAACTTGTTTTTTAAAGTGTTTTTTTTTTTAGATATATAGATGTTCATTTTCGGTGACCAAAGTTTTTTTTCATGTATTAATTAAGTGATCATTTAAAATTAAGAATGTGTATTTAGTCTAAAGGAGAGAAGAGTGTTGACAATGGTGAGACAAAAAAGATAGTGTTTTCAAAACACAATATAATCCGGTCAGCTTCGATCGAACAATTCAAACCTAAATCGTATCCCCACCCATGACCTCAATCAATACTTTGGCACGTAAAATTTATATGTAGGAGTCAAATATAAAATGCAGGAAAGTACCCGCAACAACTCGGCGAACGGAGCCGCAAAACCTACCATCCTGCCTCTTTAGGATCAACACAGAACGCATTTTCATTGTCATTTTCATTTTTCCCAAAAGCGCATAGATTTTGAGAAATTTTCAAAAAAAGAAATTTTTTCATAAAAAATTGTTCGTTAGCTATCGTTACTTTTCCAAAAGTTAATATACAACTAAAAAATATGACAGATCAACAGATTTTGTTATTTTTAGTTTTGTTTATGAAATTAAAGTATATTTTTTTATTGATATATATTTCTTAGATTTCAAAGTTATACAAGTTGTATGCTGAAAATTTATTACTTTTAATACAATAATGCAATGAAAGTTATTATTTACGAAGACGCAAAACTTTCGTGAGCCACTATCGAAAAATCGTGCAAAAATAATATTTTGAATGATTTTTTATAAATCTTTCGATTAGACTCACTGTTTTCCAGTGGCGGCTTTATAGGAGAGGCAACGGAGGCATTGCCTCCTCATAAGATTTTATAAAAATGTTTTTCTAACGTATGCCTTTAATTTTTTATAACATAATGGACTGTATAAAAATCTGTATATTCAGAAAATAATAATTTAAAAGAAAATCCTATTCTCTAATGTCGAATTCTCTAAAACATAAACTACAAATTCTCTTCATAGAGGCTAGCCTCCGATTCGTACAAATCAGTGTTGTGCCGCGTAGTCTACGTGATGTAGACTACACCATTGTCTACGCGTAGACTATTACTGTAGACAATGGTCTATTCTCTACGCGTAGACAATGTCGACAATCAATAAAATAAAGGATAGCTTATTTAGTTTTAAAATCAATTAATTTTAACATAATAAAGCACAATTTCCAGGAAGCAATCGTCAAATGCTGTACATGAGAACTTCGGAGCAAACTTTAATGGCAATTCTAATTCTATGCATGTAATCTAAGCGGCTTTTTTTAATTTTTGCAATTGAAATCACATTGAATTCTAAAACCTTTTTGCTTCACACATTTTTCAATATAACGAACCGTTTATTTAAAAAACTGATTCATTTACATGGAATGACTTTGCTCATTTAATAATATCTGTTTAATTTTTTCGAAAAAAAAACATATTTCTAGTCTTTAGCTTAATTCCGTTGAGAGTTGCCGTATTTACAGATAGACGGAAATCTATACGGAAGTGATTCAAATCAAATAAAATAAATCAAATACCCCTAGTGGAGTATAAAAAATATTAAAAATAAAAACTACCTAAACTAATTCAAGAATTTATGACTCACTGATGACTTTGTTTTGCCAGATATGAGAAAGTCTACATTGTCTACGCAAAGACGACATTGTCTACGCCAATGTCTACATTGTCTACCCCAAATCTATTGTCTACGCTATTGTCTACACTGAAGTGTAGACAATTAAAGTCTACGCGTAGAGGAACAACACTGGTACAAATACTTTCATACAGCTTTTGCTAAGAACAAGCATAGCCACATATAGAATACGAACACCAATCTTTGTTCCGCTTTTCCCCTCCAGAAGAATAGGTCTTCTTACATAATTCCCCAAAAAAGGTCTTCCTACATAATTCGGCGAAACATTTTATATATTAAAAAGAATAGGTCTTCCTACATAATTCCGTAATTTTTTGGCATACTTTAACTTTGCCTCCTCATTTCAAATATACACGAGCCGCCACTGCTGTTTTCATGAAAATCACAAACAAAATTTCCATTTGTTTGGGAGAAAAGGAATAGGGCGAATTCCCTTAGCGCCGGATATTAAAAGGTTTTTGCTTTTATTTTGCAACATGTGTTGATTTTAATAATTGCCCAATAACCAATCTTTTACGTCAATCTAAGACGCTGACGTATTATTCTTTTGTTTATCAATGAATTTTACCCATTAAAATTATTAGACCAAAAATCTACACATTCCATCATATACTCTGCAAGAACTCAGTGGAAATTCCATCATATACGTCAGAGATCGTTTGCTGTAGGGCCGGTATAGGTTTTATTGGACAAATAATTCCATTCAGGTATTACCTATCTAACAGCGAGAACCGTAGCAAAATCCATACGATAGTTTAGGATATAGCTGGGGAGGCGGTTCGTATAAAACGGGGGGAGGGGCTTTGCGCGGTCGAAAGTTTTTGTTGATGAATGGTACTCAAAACCATATTACAATCCATTTAATAATTTAGGAGATAAAAAGAGAGAAGATTTCCATCACGCAACAGGAAGTGGTTTGAGTGGACGGAAATTTTTCTTGACGAACGGCCTGTGCAACACTAAAAACCATATTAAAATCCATTATGTAATTTAGGGGATATCAGGAAAAAAGGTTCGCATCACGCGAGAGGAAGTATTGTGAGTGGGCGGAAATTTTTCTCGACGGTCGGCTTGCCCAACACTTAAAACCGTATTAAAATCTATTCAGAAGATGAAGATTTAGGGGTTCGCATAATGCAGGAGTAATAGATTTGAAATTTTCCTTGACAGACAACCTATCCAACATTAAAATCCATTCAGTTATTTAGGAGATACCAAAGAAGGGATTTGCATCACGTGGAAAGGAGCGGAGCGGTCTAAGTTTTCGAAAGCCGATACCGGGACCACATCTAACTATGAGCCATTATCCCAACCTAACTAACGCACGTAAGAATTTATATATATAGCAATCTCAATTTGGCAGCATTTTTCATTTCTATTAAGCGGGTTTCCTTATAAACGCAGCCCGCTTATCCCTTTCAGACCCACTGAATACGATTGTGTTAGGTGACGTAATACGTTTATATTTCGGCTCAGACTCAAAATTTCGCTCCCAAAAGCAGTGATCGTGTTACCTCTTGTCGAGAGCTTCTATCCCTTTCAGATCCAAAAAAAAAAAATTTTAATTTTTTTTTGTTATTCTGGTATTGAAATATAATAGTACTAGCGTAGGGTTGGCAGCTAAAAGTTTTTTGTATAAATTTTAGAATGCTAAAAAACCACAAATAACTTAAAAAGTTTTGGGAAAAAATGTTATCCCTACAGGACATTCCGTTTCGAATTTTGAAATTCCAACTCCAGATTCGTGATAAGCAACCCTGAAAACCTCCCAAAGCCTGTTCTTGGGAGAAAAATTGGAAAAAGGGCATTTCCGTTATCATTACAGGACTTTTAAAATTCCAACACCGGATTCGTGAACAGCGACCCCAAAAACCCCCTTATGCCGATTTTTCCGAGGAGAACGGGAAAAAGGATATTTATTCTTACAGGACCTTCCGTTTCGAATTTTGAAATTCCAACACCGGATTCGTGATCAGCGACTCCAAGAACCCCATAATGGCAATTTTTCCGGAAAAAAATGGGAAAAAGGATATTTGCGTTATCCTTACAATACCTTCCGTTTTGAATTTTGAAAATCTAACACCAGATTCGAAATCAGCGACCCGAAAACCCCCTAATGCAATTTTTTCCCGGAAAAAATGGGAAAAAGGATATTTGCGTTATCCTTACAGGACCTTCCGTTTTGAATTTTGAAAATCTAACACCGGATTCGAAATCAGCGACCCCGAAAACCCCCTAATGCCATTTTTTCCCGGAAAAAATGGGAAAAAGGATATTTGCGTTATCCTTACAGGACCTTCCGTTTTGAATTTTGAAAATCTAACACCGGATTCGAAATCAGCGACCCGAAAACCCCTTAATGCAATTCTTTCCCGGAAAAAATGGGAAAAAGGATATTTGCGTTATCCTCATAGGACCTTCCGTTTTGAATTTTGAAAATCTAACACCGGATTCGAAATCAGCGACCCCGAAAACCCCCTAATGCAATTGTTCCCCGGAATAAATGGGAAAAAGGATATTTGAGTTATCTTTACAGGACCTTCCGTTTTGAATTTTGAAAATCTAACACCGGATTCGAAATCAGCGACCCCGAAAACTCCCTAATGCCATTTTTTCCCGGAAAAATGGGAAAAAGGATATTTGCGTTATCCTTACAGGACCTTCCGTTTTGAATTTTGAAAATCTAACACCGGATTCGAAATCAGCGACCCCGAAAACACCTTAATGCAATTTTTTCCTGGAAAAAATGGGAAAAAGGATATTTGCGTTATCCTTACAGGACCTTCCGTTTTGAATTTTGAAAATCTAACACCGGATTCGAAATCAGCGACCCCGAAAACCCCCTAATGCAATTTTTTCCCGGAATAAATGGGAAAAAGGATATTGGAGTTATCCTTACAGGACCTTCCGTTTTGAATTTTGAAAATCTAACACCGGAATCGAAATCAGCGACCCCGAAAACCCCCTAATGCCATTTTTTCCCGGAAAAAATGGGAAAAAGGATATTTGAGTTATCCTTACAGGACCTTCCGTTTTGAATTTTGAAAATCTAACACCGGATTCGAAATCAGCGACCCCGAAAACCCCCTAATGCAATTTTTTCCCGGAAAAAATGGGAAAAAGGATATTTGCGTTATCCTTACAGGACCTTCCGTTTTGAATTTTGAAAATCTAACACCGGATTCGAAATCAGCGACCCCGAAAACCCCCTAATGCAATTTTTTCCCGGAATAAATGGGAAAAAGAATATTTGCGTTATCCTTATAGGACCTTCCGTTTTGAATTTTGAAAATCTAACACCGGATTCGAAATCAGCGACCCCGAAAACCCCCTAATGCCATTTTTTCCCGGAAAAAATGGGAAAAAGGATATTTGCGTTATCGTTACAGGACCTTCCGTTTTGAATTTTGAAAATCTAACACCGGATTCGAAATCAGCAACCCGAAAATGGGAAAAAGGATATTTGCGTTATCCTTACAGGACCTTCCGTTTTGAATTTTGAAAATCTAACACCGGATTCGAAATCAGCGACCCCGAAAACCCCCTAATGCAATTTTTTCCCGGAATAAATGGGAAAAAGGATATTGGAGTTATCCTTACAGGACCTTCCGTTTTGAATTTGGAAAATCTAACACCGGAATCGAAATCAGCGACCCCGAAAACCCCCTAATGCCATTTTTTCCCGGAAAAAATGGGAAAAAGGATATTTGAGTTATCCTTACAGGACCTTCCGTTTTGAATTTTGAAAATCTAACACCGGATTCGAAATCAGCGACCCCGAAAACCCCCTAATGCAATTTTTTCCCGGAAAAAATGGGAAAAAGGATATTTGCGTTATCCTTACAGGACCTTCCGTTTTGAATTTTGAAAATCTAACACCGGATTCGAAATCAGCGACCCCGAAAACCCTCTAATCCAATTTTTCCCCGGAATAAATGGGAAAAAGGATATTTGAGTTATCTTTACAGGACCTTCCGTTTTGAATTTTGAAAATCTAACACCGGATTCGAAATCAGTGACCCCGAAAACCCCCTAATGCAATTTTTCCCCGGAATAAATGGGAAAAAGGATATTTGAGTTATCCTTACAGGACCTTCCGTTTTGAATTTTGAAAATCTAACACCGGATTCGAAATCAGCGACCCCGAAAACCCCCTCATGCAATTTTTTCCCGGAAAAAATGGGAAAAAGGATATTTGCGTTATCCTTACAGGACCTTCCGTTTTAAATTTTGAAAATCTAACACCGGATTCGAAATCAGCGACCCCGAAAACCCCCTAATGCAATTGTTCCCCGGAATAAATGGGAAAAAGGATATTTGAGTATCTTTACAGGACCTTCCGTTTTGAATTTAGAAAATCTAACACCGGATTCGAAATCAGCGACCCCGAAAACTCCCTAATGCCATTTTTTCCCGGAAAAATGGGAAAAAGGATATTTGCGTTATCCTTACAGGACCTTCCGTTTTGAATTTTGAAAATCTAACACCGGATTCGAAATCAGCGACCCCGAAAACCCCCTAATGCAATTTTTTCCCGGAAAAAATGGGAAAAAGGATATTTGCGTTATCCTTACAGGACCTTCCGTTTTGAATTTTGAAAATCTAACACCGGATTCGAAATCAGCGACCCCGAAAACCCCCTAATGCCATTTTTTCCCGGAAAAAATGGGAAAAAGGATATTTGAGTTATCCTTACAGGACCTTCCGTTTTGAATTTTGAAAATCTAACACCGGATTCGAAATCAGCGACCCCGAGAACCCCCTAATGCAATTTTTTCCCGGAAAAAATGGGAAAAAGGATATTTGCGTTATCCTTACAGGACCTTCCGTTTTGAATTTTGAAAATCTAACACCGGATTCGAAATCAGCGACCCCGAAAACCCCCTCATGCAATTTTTTCCCGGAAAAAATGGGAAAAAGGATATTTGCGTTATCCTTACAGGACCTTCCGTTTTAAATTTTGAAAATCTAACACCGGATTCGAAATCAGCGACCCCGAAAACCCCCTAATGCAATTGTTCCCCGGAATAAATGGGAAAAAGGATATTTGAGTATCTTTACAGGACCTTCCGTTTTGAATTTTGAAAATCTAACACCGGATTCGAAATCAGCGACCCCGAAAACTCCCTAATGCCATTTTTTCCCGGAAAAATGGGAAAAAGGATATTTGCGTTATCCTTACAGGACCTTCCGTTTTGAATTTTGAAAATCTAACACCGGATTCGAAATCAGCGACCCGAAAACACCTTAATGCAATTTTTTCCTGGAAAAAATGGGAAAAAGGATATTTGCGTTATCCTTACACGACCTTCCGTTTTGAATTTTGAAAATCTAACACCGGATTCGAAATTAGTGACCCCGAAAACCCCCTAATGCAATTTTTTCCCGGAATAAATGGGAAAAAGAATACAGGGGAATCTCGAAAAGATGCACGATCGAAATGATAGAAATCCCAAAAGGATGAACGGCATACTTTTAATATTGGAGTGTTCTAAAACATGAACGAGAAGAATCTTAACGTTCTAAAAGATGAACGCCTTGTGGAACAATCCTTTTCCTTTCGTTTTTCACACAATTGGTTTGGGTATTTATGGAGTAACTGTATTTCTGGAGTAACGGTATATTCTTGTGGTAGTGCTTGAATTTGTTTTTGCAGTAAAAACTGAATTTCGCGACAACAAAGATGCCGCCAGTTAAGGGCCGCGTTAGATTTTTAAACTTAAAACAAAAATGTGATGTTATCAAAGAGATAAAAAAGGGTTCTTCATACAAAATAGTTGCCACCAGATGCAATTGCGGCTGTCAACATTTGCTTAGAATTTGCGGAACAATGCGACTCCAATTTTGACACTATTATAAATCTCCGAAAATTAAGAGAAAAATCAGTATTGAAACAGCTTTCTGCTCGACGACAAACCAAAATCAGTGGTTTTTTCAGAAAATATAATTTCTAAAGAAATATATTATGTACATTACAACTGAATTTTGAAATGCACGCTGGTTCTTACATAACGCTTTTGTTGTTTTTAATTTTTTGCTGCCTTTGATTTCTTTTAGAATGACGTTTATGTAACATACATGTGTCCTCTTTCAGTCAAAACTCCTTCCAAAAAGATGAACGATTTCGAAAAGATGACACGGCCGTGTTTTTTTAGTGTTCATCTTTTCGAGATTCCCCTGTATTTGCGTTATCCTTATAGGACCTTCCGTTTTGAATTTTGAAAATCTAACACCGGATTCGAAATCAGCGACCCCGAAACCCCCCTAATGCCATTTTTTCCCGGAAAAAATGGGAAAAAGGATATTTGCGTTATCGTTACAGGACCTTCCGTTTTGAATTTTGAAAATCTAACACCGGATTCGAAATCAGCAACCCGAAAATGGGAAAAAGGATATTTGCGTTATCCTTACAGCACCTTCCATTTTGAATTTTGAAAATCTAACACCGGATTCGAAATCGGCGGCCCCGAAAACCCCCTAATGCAATTTTTCCCCGGAATAAATGGGAAAAATGATATTTGAGTGATCCTTACAGGACCTTCCGTTTTGAATTTTGAAAATCTAACACCGGATTCGTGATCAGCGACCCGAAAATGGGAAAAAGGATATTTGCGTTATCCTTACAGGACCTTCCGTTTTGAATTTTGAAAATCTAACACCGGATTCGAAATCAGCGACCGGAAAACCCCTTAATGCAATTTTTTCCTTTGCGTTATCCTTACAGGACCTTCCGTTTTGAATTTTGAAAATCTAACACCGGATTCGAAATCAGTGACCCCGAAAACCCCCTAATGCAATTTTTTCCCGGAAAAAATGGGAAAAAGGATATTTGCGTTATCCTTACAGGACCTTCCGTTTTGAATTTTGAAAATCTAACACCGGATTCGAAATCAGCGACCCCGAAAACCCCCTAATGCAATTTTTTCCCGGAATAAATGGGAAAAAGAATATTTGCGTTATCCTTATAGGACCTTCCGTTTTGAATTTTGAAAATCTAACACCGGATTCGAAATCAGCGACCCCGAAAACCCCCTAATGCCATTTTTTCCCGGAAAAAATGGGAAAAAGGATATTTGCGTTATCGTTACAGGACCTTCCGTTTTGAATTTTGAAAATCTAACACCGGATTCGAAATCAGCAACCCGAAAATGGGAAAAAGGATATTTGCGTTATCCTTACAGGACCTTCCGTTTTGAATTTTGAAAATCTAACACCGGATTCGAAATCAGCGACCCCGAAAACCCCCTAATGCAATTTTTTCCCGGAATAAATGGGAAAAAGGATATTGGAGTTATCCTTACAGGACCTTCCGTTTTGAATTTTGAAAATCTAACACCGGAATCGAAATCAGCGACCCCGAAAACCCCCTAATGCCATTTTTTCCCGGAAAAAATGGGAAAAAGGATATTTGAGTTATCCTTACAGGACCTTCCGTTTTGAATTTTGAAAATCTAACACCGGATTCGAAATCAGCGACCCCGAAAACCCCCTAATGCAATTTTTTCCCGGAAAAAATGGGAAAAAGGATATTTGCGTTATCCTTACAGGACCTTCCGTTTTGAATTTTGAAAATCTAACACCGGATTCGAAATCAGCGACCCCGAAAACCCTATAATCCAATTTTTCCCCGGAATAAATGGGAAAAAGGATATTTGAGTTATCTTTACAGGACCTTCCGTTTTGAATTTTGAAAATCTAACACCGGATTCGAAATCAGTGACCCCGAAAACCCCCTAATGCAATTTTTCCCCGGAATAAATGGGAAAAAGGATATTTGAGTTATCCTTACAGGACCTTCCGTTTTGAATTTAGAAAATCTAACACCGGATTCGAAATCAGCGACCCCGAAAACCCCCTCATGCAATTTTTCCCGGAAAAAATGGGAAAAAGGATATTTGCGTTATCCTTACAGGACCTTCCGTTTTAAATTTTGAAAATCTAACACCGGATTCGAAATCAGCGACCCCGAAAACCCCCTAATGCAATTCTTCCCCGGAATAAATGGGAAAAAGGATATTTGAGTTATCTTTACAGGACCTTCCGTTTTGAATTTTGAAAATCTAACACCGGATTCGAAATCAGCGACCCCGAAAACTCCCTAATGCCATTTTTTCCCGGAAAAATGGGAAAAAGGATATTTGCGTTATCCTTACAGGACCTTCCGTTTTGAATTTTGAAAATCTAACACCGGATTCGAAATCAGCGACCCGAAAACACCTTAATGCAATTTTTTCCTGGAAAAAATGGGAAAAAGGATATTTGCGTTATCCTTACACGACCTTCCGTTTTGAATTTTGAAAATCTAACACCGGATTCGAAATCAGTGACCCCGAAAACCCCCTAATGCAATTTTTTCCCGGAATAAATGGGAAAAAGAATACAGGGGAATCTCGAAAAGATGCACGATCGAAATGATAGAAATCCCAAAAAGATGAACGGCATACTTTTAATATTGGAGTGTTCTAAAACATGAACGAGAAGAATCTTAACGTTCTAAAAGATGAACGCCTTGTGGAACAATCCTTTTCCTTTCGTTTTTCACACAATTGGTTTGGGTATTTATGGAGTAACTGTATTTCTGGAGTAACGGTATATTCTTGTGGTAGTGCTTGAATTTGTTTTTGCAGTAAAAAGTGAATTTCGCGACAACAAAGATGCCGCCAGTTAAGGGCCGCGTTAGATTTTTAAACTTAAAACAAAAATGTGATGTTATCAAAGAGATAAAAAAGGGTTCTTCATACAAAATAGTTGCCACCAGATGCAATTGCGGCTGTCAACATTTGCTTAGAATTTGCGGAACAATGCGACTCCAATTTTGACACTATTATAAATCTCCGAAAATTAAGAGAAAAATCAGTATTGAAACAGCTTTCTGCTCGACGACAAACCAAAATCAGTGGTTTTTTCAGAAAATATAATTTCTAAAGAAATATATTATGTACATTACAACTGAATTTTGAAATGCACGCTGGTTCTTACATAACGCTTTTGTTGTTTTTAATTTTTTGCTGCCTTTGATTTCTTTTAGAATGACGTTTATGTAACATACATGTGTCCTCTTTCAGTCAAAACTCCTTCCAAAAAGATGAACGATTTCGAAAAGATGACACGGCCGTGTTTTTTTAGTGTTCATCTTTTCGAGATTCCCCTGTATTTGCGTTATCCTTATAGGACCTTCCGTTTTGAATTTTGAAAATCTAACACCGGATTCGAAATCAGCGACCCCGAAACCCCCCTAATGCCATTTTTTCCCGGAAAAAATGGGAAAAAGGATATTTGCGTTATCGTTACAGGACCTTCCGTTTTGAATTTTGAAAATCTAACACCGGATTCGAAATCAGCAACCCGAAAATGGGAAAAAGGATATTTGCGTTATCCTTACAGCACCTTCCATTTTGAATTTTGAAAATCTAACACCGGATTCGAAATCGGCGGCCCCGAAAACCCCCTAATGCAATTTTTCCCCGGAATAAATGGGAAAAATGATATTTGAGTGATCCTTACAGGACCTTCCGTTTTGAATTTTGAAAATCTAACACCGGATTCGTGATCAGCGACCCGAAAATGGGAAAAAGGATATTTGCGTTATCCTTACAGGACCTTCCGTTTTGAATTTTGAAAATCTAACACCGGATTCGAAATCAGCGACCGGAAAACCCCTTAATGCAATTTTTTCCCGGAAAAAATGGGAAAAAGGATATTTGCGTTATCCTTACAGGACCTTCCGTTTTGAATTTTGAAAATCTAACACCGGATTCGAAATCAGTGACCCCGAAAACCCCCTAATGCAATTTTTTCCCGGAAAAAATGGGAAAAAGGATATTTGCGTTATCCTTACAGGACCTTCCGTTTTGAATTTTGAAAATCTAACACCGGATTCGAAATCAGCGACCCCGAAAACCCCCTAATGCAATTTTTTCTCGGAATAAATGGGAAAAAGAATATTTGCGTTATCCTTATAAGACCTTCCGTTTTGAATTTTGAAAATCTAACACCGGATTCGAAATCAGCGACCCCGAAAACCCCCTAATGCCATTTTTTCCCGGAAAAAATGGGAAAAAGGATATTTGCGTTATCGTTACAGGACCTTCCGTTTTGAATTTTGAAAATCTAACACCGGATTCGAAATCAGCAACCCGAAAATGGGAAAAAGGATATTTGCGTTATCCTTACAGCACCTTCCATTTTGAATTTTGAAAATCTAACACCGGATTCGAAATCGGCGGCCCCGAAAACCCCCTAATGCAATTTTTCCCCGGAATAAATGGGAAAAATGATATTTGAGTGATCCTTACAGGACCTTCCGTTTTGAATTTTGAAAATCTAACACCGGATTCGTGATCAGCGGCCCCAAAAACCCCCTAATGCCATTTTTCCCCGAAAAAACGGGAAAAAGTTTATTTGCGTTATCCTTGCAGGACCTTCCGTCCCGAATTTTGAAAATCTAACACCGGATTCGTGATCAGCGACCCCGAAAACCCCCTCATGCAATTTTTTCCCGGAAAAAATGGGAAAGAGGATATTTACGTTATCCTTACAGGACCTTCCGTTTTGAATTTTGAAAATCTAACACCGGATTCGAAATCAGCGACCCGAAAACCCCTTAATGCAATTTTTTCCCGGAAAAAATGGGAAAAAGGATATTTGCGTTATCCTTACAGGACCTTCCGTTTTGAATTTTGAAAATCTAACACCGGATTCGAAATCAGTGACCCCGAAAACCCCCTAATGCAATTTTTTCCCGGAATAAATGGGAAAAAGGATATTTGCGTTATCCTTATAGGACCTTCCGTTTTGAGTTTTGAAAATCTAACACCGGATTCGAAATCAGCGACCCCGAAAACCCCCTAATGCCATTTTTTCCCGGAAAAAATGGGAAAAAGGATATTTGCGTTATCGTTACAGGACCTTCCGTTTTGAATTTTGAAAATCTAACACCGGATTCGAAATCAGCGACCCGAAAACCCCTTAATGCAATTTTTTCCCGGAAAAAATGGGAAAAAGGATATTTGCGTTATCCTTATAGGACCTTCCGTTTTGAATTTTGAAAATCTAACACCGGATTCGAAATCAGCGACCCCGAAAACCCCCTAATGCAATTTTTTCCCGGAAAAAATGGGAAAAAGGATATTTGCGTTATCCTTACAGGACCTTCCGTTTTGAATTTTGAAAATCTAACACCGGATTCGAAATCAGCGACCCCGAAAACCCTCTAATTCAATTTTTCCCGGAAAAAATGGGAAAAAGGATATTTGAGTTATCTTTACAGGACCTTCCGTTTAGAATTTTGAAAATCTAACACCGGATTCGAAATCAGCGACCCCGAAAACCCCCTAATGCCATTTTTTCCCGGAAAAAATGGGAAAAAGGATATTTGCGTTATCGTTACAGGACCTTCCGTTTTGAATTTTGAAAATCTAACACCGGATTCGAAATCAGCAACCCGAAAATGGGAAAAAGGATATTTGCGTTATCCTTACAGCACCTTCCATTTTGAATTTTGAAAATCTAACACCGGATTCGAAATCGGCGGCCCCGAAAACCCCCTAATGCAATTTTTCCCCGGAATAAATGGGAAAAATGATATTTGAGTGATCCTTACAGGACCTTCCGTTTTGAATTTTGAAAATCTAACACCGGATTCGTGATCAGCGGCCCCAAAAACCCCCTAATGCCATTTTTCCCCGAAAAAACGGGAAAAAGTTTATTTGCGTTATCCTTGCAGGACCTTCCGTCCCGAATTTTGAAAATCTAACACCGGATTCGTGATCAGCGACCCCGAAAACCCCCTCATGCAATTTTTTCCCGGAAAAAATGGGAAAGAGGATATTTACGTTATCCTTACAGGACCTTCCGTTTTGAATTTTGAAAATCTAACACCGGATTCGAAATCAGCGACCCGAAAACCCCTTAATGCAATTTTTTCCCGGAAAAAATGGGAAAAAGGATATTTGCGTTATCCTTACAGGACCTTCCGTTTTGAATTTTGAAAATCTAACACCGGATTCGAAATCAGTGACCCCGAAAACCCCCTAATGCAATTTTTTCCCGGAATAAATGGGAAAAAGGATATTTGCGTTATCCTTATAGGACCTTCCGTTTTGAGTTTTGAAAATCTAACACCGGATTCGAAATCAGTGACCCCGAAAACCCCCTAATGCCATTTTTTCCCGGAATAAATGGGAAAAAGGATATTTGAGTTATCATTACAGGACCTTCCGTTTTGAATTTTGAAAATCTAACACCGGATTCGAAATCAGTGACCCCGAAAACCCCCTAATGCCATTTTTTCCCGGAATAAATGGGAAAAAGGATATTTGAGTTATCATTACAGGACCTTCCGTTTTGAATTTTGAAAATCTAACACCGGATTCGAAATCAGCGACCCCGAAAACCCCCTAATGCAATTTTTTCCCGGAAAAAATGGGAAAAAGGATATTTGCGTTATCCTTACAGGACCTTCCGTTTTGAATTTTGAAAATCTAACACCGGATTCGAAATCAGCGACCCCGAAAACCCTCTAATTCAATTTTTCCCGGAAAAAATGGGAAAAAGGATATTTGAGTTATCTTTACAGGACCTTCCGTTTAGAATTTTGAAAATCTAACACCGGATTCGAAATCAGCGACCCCGAAAACCCCCTAATGCCATTTTTTCCCGGAAAAATGGGAAAAAGGATATTTGCGTTATCCTTACAGGACCTTCCGTTTTGAATTTTGAAAATCTAACACTGGATTCGAAATCAGCGACCCCGAAAACCCCCTAATGCCATTTTTTCCCGGAAAAAATGGGAAAAAGGATATTTGCGTTATCCTTACAGGACCTTCCGTTTTGAATTTTGAAAATCTAACACCGGATTCGAAATCAGCGACCCCGAAAACCCTCTAATCCAATTTTCCCCGGAATAAATGGGAAAAAGGATATTTGAGTTATCTTTACAGGACCTTCCGTTTTGAATTTTGAAAATCTAACACCGGATTCGAAATCAGCGACCCGAAAACCCCTTAATGCAATTTTTTCCCGGAAAAAATGGGAAAAAGGATATTTGAGTTATCTTTACAGGACCTTCCGTTTTGAATTTTGAAAATCTAACACCGGATTCGAAATCAGCGACCCGAAAACCCCTTAATGCAATTTTTTCCCGGAAAAAATGGGAAAAAGGATATTTGAGTTATCTTTACAGTACCTTCCGTTTTGAATTTTGAAAATCTAACACCGGATTCGAAATCAGCGACCCCGAAAACCCTCTAATGCAATTTTTTCCCGGAAAAAATGGGAAAAAGGATATTTGCGTGATCCTTACAGGACCTTCCGTTTTGAATTTTGAAAATCTAACACCGGATTCGAAATCAGCGACCCCGAAAACCCCCTAATGCAATTTTTTCCCGGAAAAAATGGGAAAAAGGATATTTGCGTTATCCTTACAGGACCTTCCGTTTTAAATTTTGAAAATCTAATACCGGATTCGAAATCAGCGACCCCGAAAACCCTCTAATGCAATTGTTCTCTGGAATAAATGGGAAAAAGGATATTTGCGTTATCCTTACAGGACCTTCCGTTTTGAATTTTGAAAATCTAACACCGGATTCGAAATCAGTGACCCCGAAAACCCCCTAATGCAATTTTTTCCCGGAATAAATGGGAAAAAGGATATTTGCGTTATCCTTATAGGACCTTCCGTTTTGAGTTTTGAAAATCTAACACCGGATTCGAAATCAGCGACCCCGAAAACCCCCTAATGCCATTTTTTCCCGGAAAAAATGGGAAAAAGGATATTTGCGTTATCCTTATAGGACCTTCCGTTTTGAATTTTGAAAATCTAACACCGGATTCGAAATCAGTGACCCCGAAAACCCCCTAATGCCATTTTTTCCCGGAATAAATGGGAAAAAGGATATTTGAGTTATCATTACAGGACCTTCCGTTTTGAATTTTGAAAATCTAACACCGGATTCGAAATCAGCGACCCCGAAAACCCCCTAATGCAATTTTTTCCCGGAAAAAATGGGAAAAAGGATATTTGCGTTATCCTTACAGGACCTTCCGTTTTGAATTTTGAAAATCTAACACCGGATTCGAAATCAGCGATTCAATTTTTCCCGAAAAAAATGGGAAAAAGGATATTTGAGTTATCTTTACAGGACCTTCCGTTTAGAATTTTGAAAATCTAACACCGGATTCGAAATCAGCGACCCCGAAAACCCCCTAATGCCATTTTTTCCCGGAAAAATGGGAAAAAGGATATTTGCGTTATCCTTACAGGACCTTCCGTTTTGAATTTTGAAAATCTAACACTGGATTCGAAATCAGCGACCCCGAAAACCCCCTAATGCCATTTTTTCCCGGAAAAAATGGGAAAAAGGATATTTGCGTTATCCTTACAGGACCTTCCGTTTTGAATTTTGAAAATCTAACACCGGATTCGAAATCAGCGACCCCGAAAACCCCCTAATGCCATTTTTTCCCGGAAAAAATGGGAAAAAGGATATTTGAGTTATCCTTACAGGACCTTCCGTTTTGAATTTTGAAAATCTAACACCGGATTCGAAATCAGCGACCCCGAAAACCCTCTAATCCAATTTTCCCCGGAATAAATGGGAAAAAGGATATTTGAGTTATCTTTACAGGACCTTCCGTTTTGAATTTTGAAAATCTAACACCGGATTCGAAATCAGCGACCCGAAAACCCCTTAATGCAATTTTTTCCCGGAAAAAATGGGAAAAAGGATATTTGAGTTATCTTTACAGGACCTTCCGTTTTGAATTTTGAAAATCTAACACCGGATTCGAAATCAGCGACCCGAAAACCCCTTAATGCAATTTTTTCCCGGAAAAAATGGGAAAAAGGATATTTGAGTTATCTTTACAGTACCTTCCGTTTTGAATTTTGAAAATCTAACACCGGATTCGAAATCAGTGACCCCGAAAACCCTCTAATGCACTTTTTTCCCGGAAAAAATGGGAAAAAGGATATTTGCGTTATCCTTACAGGACCTTCCGTTTTGAATTTTGAAAATCTAACACCGGATTCGAAATCAGCGACCCCGAAAACCCCCTAATGCCATTTTTTCCCGGAAAAAATGGGAAAAAGGATATTTGCGTTATCCTTACAGGACCTTCCGTTTTAAATTTTGAAAATCTAATACCGGATTCGAAATCAGCGACCCCGAAAACCCTCTAATGCAATTGTTCTCCGGAATAAATGGGAAAAAGGATATTTGAGTTATCTTTACAGGACCTTCCGTTTTGAATTTTGAAAATCTAACACCGGATTCGTGATCAGCGACCCCGAAAATCCCCGAGTGAAACTTTTCAGCCTTCTATTGAGCAGGATTCATGGCGAAAATCACAGTTGAAAAACACCCAAACCCCCTTTTCCCCCCGTTTACCCCCTTAGTGGTAAAATTTCGGAAAACCCCGCCTTAGTGAGCGCCTATGCGTTGGTTGGAACCGACTGTGAAAGTTTCAAGTCTCTAGCTTCAGGGGTTTGGGCTGGGCGTTGATGAGTCAGTCAGGTTAAACGATTTTATATATATAGATAGCAATTTTTGTAGCAATCGGAAGAAAAAAAATTTTGGGTCTGAAAGGGTTATAAGCTATTAATTGCATATATCCGGACCCCGTTTCTTTTCACAAAATTCCTTATACGCGGTTTCTCTATGCTCTGCAGATACTTAATAGCTATTCAAAATAAGTGATTTTCTTCTATCATGCACCGTTCTTGAAAAAAATGCCTGAAATTTTGAAAAAAAAACTCACCCTGTATAAAAATCAACTTTGTTTTCAGTTTTTTTTTAAATAATTTATTATATTTAAAACTTTTCAAGTCCTTGATCCTGGAAAACTGTACTTAAATAAATCGATTAAAACCTTTTTCGTTCAAATCTGTGATAATAAACAAAAACATAACAAAAGCTATAATTGCCAATCTGGCAATCATTGAAAACCCGTATGGTGATATTCGTATCAAAATTCGAACAGTTATACCAAAATTCCACTTTGAAGTCAAACTTTCCAATAAGATTTTTATACCCGTATGGTGAAACCAAAGGGTATATTAACTTTGCCTTACCGTTTGTAACGCCAAGATCCCGTCATCGCACAAAAAAATGAATTACACCAATGTGTTTAGAATGATAAAAAAAAGTTGAATTTAGCATGTCCGTCCGTCTGTCTGTCCGTCCGTCTGTCTGTCTGTCTGTCTGTCTGTCCGTCTGTCCGTCTGTCCGTCTGTCCGTCTGTCCGTCCGTCTGTCTGTGGCGCGGATTGCGGGCGCACGGATTGAGCTAGAGACTTGAAATTTTGCACAGATCCGTTTTTCGTAAAATGTGAGGCTAAGTTCGTTAATGGGCAAAAATGGACCATTAGGGGGGGTACCCCCCATACGAACGAAATCGTTTTTTGTGAATATCTCGAAAACGGTGCATCTTATCAAAAAAGTGCAAGAACAAAAGTTATTTAGGATATGATTCTACATAAAACTCCCATACATCAAAATCCGATTGGAATCAATTTTAAAAAATCTTATTGGAAAGTTTGACTTCAAAGTGGAATTTTGATACAACTGTTCACTTAAATCACCATACGGGTTTTCAATAATTGCCAGATTGGCAATTATAGCTTTTGTTATGTTTTAAAATTTATTCCAATCAGATTTTGACGTATTTATTATTTATTTATTATTTTTACAAATTTCATCAAAATACTGATTACTGATTAAAATTATTTACAATAACATATTAAAGCTTACTCTTCAGAAGCTCCAAACTATTGTTAAAATCAATATTTTCAAATTTCAAATTGAAATTACGGCATATGTTGGATATAGGTTCGTTAAGACCATAGTTTGTACGATGCATAGCAACATGAAGAAAATTATGACATCTACGTGGACGAGAAGGAGTAAGTATAGATATATTTTCTAATATTTGAGGCGAGCTAATCAGTCCCGTTAACAATTTGAACATAAAGGTAGTCTTTGTGATACTCCTTCTTTCTTTTAAAGTTTTTAAATTTAGCAGCGCAAGTCGATCTGCATAAGGAGGTAGACTTAAGACGTTGTTCCAGGGCAGTCCCTTCAGCGCAAACGTATGGGAGTTTTATGTAGAATCATATCCTAAATAACTTTTGTTCTTAGACTTTTTTGATAAGATGCACCGTTTTCGAGATATTCACAAAAACCGTTTTCGTTCGTATGGTGGGTACCCCCCCTAATGGTCCATTTTTGCCCATTAACGAACTTAGCCTCGCATTTTACGAAAAACGGATCCACGCAAAATTTCAAGTCTCTAGCTCAATCCGTGCGCCCGCAATCCGCGCCACAGACAGACAGCCGGACGGACGGACAGACGGACGGACATGCAAAAATTAAATATTTTTATCATTCTAAACACACTGGTGTAATTCATTTTTTTGTGCGATGACGGGATCTTGGCGTTACAAACGGTAAGGCAAAGTTAATATACCCTTTGGTTTCACCATACGGGTATAAAAATTGAAGATTTCAACGGACATAGAGTTCCGTTGATGTAATTAACAGAACTCGACAAAAATTTTCCTTGCTTATATGAAGATTTTTGCTGGTTAAAATGTGTTTTTGTAAGAGGGATTGCTTATAAGTGGTTTTCGATTTCTCGTTATTGTAACGGAATTAAATTTCTAGATACAACGTTATAACGTAATTTTGAAAAAAAGTCAGAAAAAAAAATTTCGTTACTTCGTTACATTACGAAAACGTTTCCCTTGCCTGAATTAAATCAATCTATTAACTAAATTTTAATTTTTTTATGTTTCAGAAAAAATACAATGAGCGTCATCAGTGGGATGCAGAATTCAACAGCCATTTTAGTGAATTGATAGAGTTACAAGAGTACCAACCGAAACAATCAGATATTGCTGGCGGTTTAACTATAAAAACAAGTTTAGGATCATCTCCTGAACACTCAGTATTTCACATTTCATTAGATAAAGCTAATTTTTTAAGCTATGATTGTGTAATTCCATTGCAACAAAATAATGCCACTTTATCTACATATGAAAATCAATCTTCAATGACATCATCAACTAATGCAATTACTTTAAAAAAATCAAAATCGAAAGTAACCAATTTGCCAACATTGTCAATTTCAGGTCCATCTCCTCCTAGCGAAGAGGAATTTTTGTAGCATTTTTATATTTCAATTCGAATCATAAAAAGGAAGATTTAAATCATTTGATTTTGATTTTAGTTTTAAGATAAAACAGCATAAAATAGTACAGATTATTTTACATATTGTGTATATAATAAAAATAAATATAAAAATAATTATAGTTTTTAAAACCTTCAAAATGTCATGATGTTTTATTCTTTCATGTTTTCAAAAAAATATTACCCATTACCGAGGGGCATGACCCGATCCCTAACCATTACGGTTTTTAAAGTGTTTTTTGCTTAACACGTTGGCTACCAGCCAAAAAAAACGCTTACTCCGCTAGTATACACTGGGAAAAAACGCAAAAATCATTTCTGTACTTTGTGAGTCACCAGTGAACACAAGATCAGTACAGACAAAAACGAACGAATCGAATAAAATATAACGGACAAAAAAACCCCTTTGTACCGCACGAGCGACTGCACTCAACCATGGAACTTGAGAAACTGACGGTAATGACAATAGTGTGTGTACACCGGTGACTCACATGGTAGCCAACGTGTTAATAAAACTCACAGAAGAGTTAACTGTCAAACGAGATGCCATACTGTTCCCAGTTTTTGGCAGGCCAATCATCATGTATAGACTCACACTTGAACAACGCTACCAAATTATCCAAAACTACGATAATCGGTTGTCAATTTACGCTACCGCGCTTTATCGCAAAATCACGAGGCTAGTTAATAAGTAAAATTTCCGGTTGCGATTAATTGCATTTCGACTTCATTCGACTTCCAAATGCAATACATCACTTCACCTGCACAAAGACCTAATTCACCACAATAATTTTGAAAAATATCAATATTATGAATAGTTTTTTTTATATATAGTTCCAGCCAGAGGTTAGCGGAAGACCCTTTAATGCCGAAGCACAGCTCAGTATTGTCGGAAGGACAAAAGGAGATGTCGGTTAATGTTCTCCTTGAACTTTTGCGGGCAGCCAGAAATTGATCTGATACAGCTATTTTAAAGGATGCAGTTGAAAACGAACTTTCAGTGGATTCTTCCAAACGGTCGTCTTCGAACAACTCCCTAATTTCATCCCTATTGATCCATCTTGTCAAAATTGATTTTTTTACGTTTCTTTACACACTATAACTAACATATGAGGATTCTAACAAAATATTCGAAAAAAAGTTTTGAGAGATAGGAGGTATAAAGTTAACTTAGTTAAGGATCTAAATGGTTTATTTTTAATGGAAAGGACAACTTCCTTCAATTAAAAATAACTCAAAAAATAACTTTTAAGAAAACCTATTAACGCCTTAACACTGCAGTCACGCTGTATCCAGACTTGTGTTTGAGGCAAATGCCCTAATTCTTAGTGAAGATGCGAAATTGCAATGTCAGATAAAAGTGCAAATTCTGAAGCACTTGTTGTGAAATACGATATTCCTACAATTGTTGTGAAATAAAGTATTTCTACAAGCGCGCTAGTTGCGTGCCTGCTTTACACGCATTTTCGGTAGCATCAGTATTCAGTTTCTTTGAAGGTTTAAGAGATGAATCAGATTGTTCGCATAGATATTTTTCACAATTTTGGTCGAATGAAATATTAAGAGAAAAGTGATTACAAAGTAAATTGACCGGAGTATTTGAGACGACTGCTGTAATTATTAATGATAGGGCGCAATTGAGAAATGTAAATTTAAAGGCGGGGGATTGTTGTGAAATAAGAATTCCTACAATTTCTATGAAATAAGATATTCCTACAACCACGCTTGTCGTGTGTCTCTTTTACACGCTTTAAAGGATCACAATGCTGATGCTATCGAGATTGCGCAAAAATATCTGACGCTGTGGATAAAAAATTTTATTTTACAACACTGCTTTAAAGGTTTATGATTTGAACCAAATTGTTTGCTTAGATATTTTTCATAATTTTGGCCGAATGAAATATTATGGACGTAAAGTGAGTAGAAGGTACATTAACTGGAGTCCATTGTATACTTACCTTCTTAATTTGTATGAAATAGGAAAAGTTTTATGGAAGACATAGAACTTTTAGAAGGGTAGGGTAGAATGATCTGGGCATAGTAAGTATAATAACATTGATATTGGACCTCGCAGCGAACGGATGTGGCTGCAGTTTCGGTGCAAATAGCACTTAAGCACAAATTTTCGTGTTCCGCGGCAAAAAACAAAATAGAAAAAACCCGAAATCATCCGCCACATGTGACTAGAAAAAATAAACAAAAAACATTTTTTGTCATTAGTGAAGTGCAAGCGTAAGGGGCCTTTTAAGGCCCTTTAACATAACCTTTCCCGGTCCAGTGGAGTTTCTGCGGGGTGCATGGTGCTGGAGCGGTTGGCATCGGTTGCTTAAGGTTGTTGTACTGAGCAACCGTTAACCGTCTCCATCTCTTTTGTGTCTTTGTAGACTCCACTTGACTATTGTTTGTGTCCATGTTGTCGTTTTGTCTTTTTTGTTTGACCGATGCGGGTAAGTCAAAATTCAAAATTTGATTTTTGTAATGTTCGCGGAATTAGGGAGAACCCTCTTTCTGTCTACATCCACCTTACCCAAAAAAAAACCAGAGGTACTGGCTTTGGGTGAAACCAAAGTTGACCGTGGATGCGACCCAGGTCAATTTCAGGTAAACGGGTATCATCTAGAGCCCGTATTTTTCCATATAAGGGGTATCGCAATTTATATCCGCAATGATGTGCCTTACTCATGTCAGAATGGTTAGAGGTATAGGAAAGGAGTGATACACGGACGGATGACGGGCGACTATGAAAAGAAACTCGGCTAAGTTGTATAGGACTAATTTATTTATAGGTCCGCTCGGTTTCAGTTACAACGTTTTACTACTATTGACTGACATCCTCCCCTCGAATGTTCGCCCCTCTCGCTCTCGCTCGTGTCATGACCTGACAACTCGACCTTTCCTGACTGTCGTCCTCGCCGTCGGAACTGTCGTCTTCTTGATCGCCGGAAATCTCAGGACTCATGGCACACCATGGCTTGAGCTTACCGGTGGTGAATACGGCCGAAAAGTTGCGGCCTCTGATTCCGTCGACGTTCGTTATTACATATCGATCATTTCCAAGATATTTGCCCACAGTATACGGTCCCTTGAATTTCGGTTGGAGCTTCTTAGATTCTCCCGTAGCTGGCGGAACATTCTCAATCACCACAAGATCTCCCTCTTGATACGACTTCGAAGACTGGTGTTTATCGTCAAATCGTCTTTTCCAATCGTCTTTTCCTTCTGAATATTATGGACGGCTGCTTGTCGGCGCTCATGCATTGCGAGCTCTGTATCATCAAGTTCATCATCCTGTAAGGCTTGAATTAAACGGTTAAATACTATATCTCGTAATTTAAAATCAAATATAATTTCATGCGCACTAAATTTCGTTGTTTTATTTCTCCCGCTGTTGATGGCCCACTGTATACCACGCAGGTCATCATCCCAGTGCGATGGATTTTCGACAGGAGTGGTTGACCCGTTCCATGGCCTCATTCGCGCGCGGAGTACGTACGGTGGTTTGTAGATGCTGAATACCATTCAATCGGCAAAATTCTGCGAATGCTTTGGCGGTAAATGCAGTACCTCTATCGCTAACAATTCATAAAGATTACCGCGATGACTTCTCGGAAAAGGTCCTAGATGATCTATGTGCAACACACGAAATGGAATCGGCTCCACATCTGTGAAATGCATTTCCCCTTCAGGATTCCCTCTAGTTCGCTTATTATATAAACATTCTAGACAACCGGCTTTGTAGGACTTCACGTATTTTCTGGCATTTGGGAACCAGAAATGTTGATTTAAGCGATCAAGTGTTTTTTCTATGCCCGGATGTCCCAAGTTGTCGTGCACAGATTGGACAACTCTCCAGCGCACAGCGGTTGGTACGACAAATTTCGTGCGTTCGTTGACTCCTCGATAAAGTTTATTGTGTTGGACCAAATATTCTCGTCGATATTGTTTACTCTGATCGGATTTGACTTCACCTTTGACGATTTTGATGAGGTTACTTAATTTCGGATCAGCCCACTGCAATGTCGCAAGCCAGTCCAGCTGATCTACTCCGATAACACAAACATTAGAGGCTACTTCCGGCGTTGGTAACGGTTCCTCACATGGTTCGGTAGATAATCGTGTAGTCGTATTCCTGGAGTTTCAATAACCAGCGTGCAATACGTGGTACTAGTTGTTTACAGGGTTAGGCACTCGAACTGCAACTGTTGAAAAAACCATAATTTTTTTGTTTGAAAATATTTTTATTTATTCCAAAGTACAAAATGTGTGAAAATCATTCAAATTTTAGATTTGATTCATTTTGGCTCGATGTGGCCACCTTTTGCCTTGATGATTTGCTTCAATCGGTCGTAAAACGCGTTGGAAGCTGCCCGAATCTGCTGGTATTTTGGCCCATTCGCGCTCAATGGCTTTCTTCAGCGCATTCACACTGGTAATTTTTTTAGTGCGCACCTTGCTCTCTAAGATGGACCAGATAGAAAAATCCATTGGGTTTGCGTCTGGGGAATTCGATAGCCATTGTGTGGACGAAATGAACACTGGAACGTTGGTTTTTAGCCATTCTTGATTTTCACGTGATCGATGTGACGGTGCCGAGTCTTGTTGAAATGTCCATCACTGTCGACCGAAATGTTTGTTTGCCCATGGCTTCAAAGCACCCTCCAAAACCTTTTCCTGATAATATTTTGCATTCACCTTGACGCCAGGCTCGATAAAAACGATGGGAGAGCGACCATCGGCAGTCACGGCCGCCCAAACCATAACTTGGGGTGGATGTTGCTTTCTGGTGGCCAACCGCTGGCTCAAATTATCGTATGAGCATACGGTCAAGTAAACACGGTCGTTTTGGGAGTTTACGAATTGCTCTATTGGGAAATTTTTCTCGTCGGAAAACACAATATTCGGAAATTCGCCACGTTCGACCAAAGCAAGCTCTTTTCAGCCGCTGCTCTTTTTGCGCCACTGTAAGATCATTAGCCTTTTGGAACTTGTAGGGCTTAACTTTGAGCTCATTTTCAAGTACCCGGCGCATTGATCGTTGCGATATTTTCAGCTCTTTTGCCATTTGATTCCCACTGCGACGAGGATTTCGCTCAAGCCGCTTCTTCACTTTTCGAACCATCTCACGTGATGTTGTTGTCTTATTATGACCACCACCATGGCGTTTTTTTATACTGCCAGTATCTTTGTAACGTTTTATAGTGCGAGACACAAAAGATTTATTCACTTGTAAATGATTTAACTGACGAACAATTTCACATTGTGATTTTCCAGCCAAAAATAATGCAATCACACTATTACGCTTGAATTCCATCACGTACAACTTTTTTCGTATTAAACTCAGACGAAAATTACAATAGACTGAAGTGTCATTAGGCTAAATTTTACAGGTGTGGTACGACCGGTTTGGAAACTATAGCAGCATGAAGTTGGTTGCAGTTCGAGTGCCTAACCCTGTAGTAGTTCGCAAAGTTGAGATGGCGCCACAGTCCGTAATAATTCGGAATGGTTTTCCCAAAATATACACACGGAAATGCTCCAATGATGCGACCATAGCCAACAACTCCAATTCATAGCTGTGGTACACTCTTTCAGCGTCCGTACACTTTCGACTAAAATAAGCGATTGGCTTCATTTCACCATTATCGGATTCCTGAAACAATACTCCTGCCAAGCCCAATGAGCTTGCATCGGTGTGTATCTCGTGGTTTCGGCTGGGATCATATAGCGTTAATAATGGCGGTTCACTCAATTTTGATTTCAGTCGTTCGAATGACTCTTGCTGCTCTTTAGACCACTTTGAATTTAGAATCCTTCTTTAGCAAGTTGGACAACGGACGAGCAATAACGGCGTAGCCCGGAACAACTTTACGGAAAAATCCCGTAAGACCGAGAAAACGACGCACTTCGGTCTGCGTCGTGGGAGCTGCGAATTTTTGGATAGCGATGACTTTACCATTTCCTGACTGAAGACCTTCGCTGGACACATTATGGCCAAGGAAACTTATGCTCTCGGCTAGGAACTTGCACATAGCGAACCTTAGTGTGAGACCTTCCTCACGCAGTATTGTCAAGAACTAAACTAGCGTCTCTAAATTCTCTTTCACAGTACGAGTAGAGATGATGATTTCATCTAAGTATGTTACGGCTTTGTTTCTCATCTTTTGCATGACTTTGCACATTAACTGCTGGAAATAACGGGATCCATTTACTACCCCACATGGCAATCGGGTGAACACGAAGTGACCATCATGAGTGACGAATGCGGTATAACGACGCACGTTGGGGCCAAAGTGCTATTCGGCGGCCAAAAATACAAATTTTGAGTTCTGCCTTTTGAAGGATTTCGGTTATGTCATTGCGTTGAGAATTCTTAGGAACCTAGAAATCCAAAAGGACACTCTCCTGGGACAAGTAATTTCCGAACGCCATGGGGTCAAAGTTGGTAAAAATTCTGGTTTTTTCAATTTTCGAATTTTCAACAAATTTTTTGAACTTTATTAAGTCACTTAGTACAGAAAAATCGATTTTATCATCAACCCGAGGACATATTTAGGCAATTATAATAAAAATTAAAAATTTGTAGTACTACATTTTTTTTCTTAAAATTGTTATTCCGGAATTCTGGGCATTCTAAAAATACTATTTTTTTCGCGAAATTTTGTATATATATGGCTCTGCAAAAAATGTACCGGCTTATACCGGTCAGGCGTCAGTTGGACATGATAGCCAAGGTCAATACCTTTCAAAATATCCATATTTCATCTGCTATATCCTGCAACTCTAGTCACCGTAAGCAAAAGACTGATTTCTTACATATTATTTTTAAAAAAATGTCTTACTTTATCACAACAATGGACAAAGATATTTCGTCTAATATGCTAGGAAATTGTTTTAATTATTTTTAATATACATAAAAACGGAATATTTTCCATACTAGCATACAGTGAAACCATTAAATGTCACCCTTCTTGACAGTAAAACTGATAATCTTATATGAACAAATGGTTTAAAACTAATAATCTTATATGAACAATTAGGGCAGTAAAAATCAATTTCTTAGATATACATTATGTATATATATTACAACAGAATATTAAGAAATTTACCATTAAATGTAAATATATTAAACTTGTGTTGACGAGCCTATACTAAGAGTTTAAGTGTTTTATTACAATGACTCAGAAAAATTCCACGGGGTTTCCGGAATTATCCCAATGAATCATATAATTAAAAAGTGATTAGAGAAATTTGTTTATTAGGGGGTAGCCAGTTCTTAAAGACGAAATCAGTTAATACCGAAATCAGTTAACACCGAAATCGTCAAAGCAACAAGTTAAATTAAAAATGGATCGAAATTCCGTGGAAATTACTTATCGTGAATTGTGTGAAGTTTTGTTTCAATGTGAACAGAAAACTTTATGTGAATTGAAAACATATATTGAAAACACTTACCAATCATATAATTTCGATGTGAATCAGGAGCTGAAACTAAAGATTTTTCAAATGCACTTTCTGAAGAAATGGCGCGATTGTAATCGAAACAAATCATATTTTTTGAATAAACACCACGAATGGATGAAAAATGAAATAATTTTCGAATTTGGAGAATGTAGTTTTTTGGATGTGGCTGAGGATAGCGGTCGTGGCAGACCAGTAGTTACCTTTGATCAATCTTCTGAAAGATCAAAGCGAAGAAAAATTAAATCACTATCGGATTCATCGAGAATCCAAGAATTACTGCTGATATTACTAAAGTGGACGAGACATTAATTCGACGATTGAAAGTTATATTATCGGTGCTTTCAAGCAAGCAGGCAATAAATCCAGATAAATTCGAATCATATGCCAAGGCCACAGCTGATTTGTATAACAGACATTACAATTGGAGAAATATGTCTGCAACAATGCATAAAGTGCCTTTCCATGGCAAGCTGATAATTGAAAAAAGCATTTTACCACTTCGGGAGCTTTCAGAAGAAGCTCAGGAATCGAAAAATAAGACTACAGACATTTTAGACTAACCAACACTAGAAAAAACGATAGAATCAACCAAAATGAAGATTTGATGAATATATTACTTCTATCGTCAGATCCATTTTTGGCTTCTCTGCGTTCTAAATGGACAAATGCAAAAGATGAATTGGATGACGAGGAAGATCAAGAAATCCTACAATTGTTAAAATTCGACGTAGATGAAGACATTATTAGAATGTAATTTTTCCTCAACTTAATGTAATTTCAGCCATGTATATTTGTATCAAATTGTATTAAAAGAATTGTATTAAAACAAAGTTGTCTTTAAAAATGCCATATTTTTTATAACATTTAAAAAACAACTTTAAAACAAAACCAAAAAAATATTACAACAACAAATATTATAGTTTTGATTATTTCATCATATAGGGTATTAAAGTTGCTCCTATTCGATTTTCATGTACTGATGACATATGTAAAATGGCATTCTAAATATTTTCGTCCTTAATGATTTTTTCTGTACGAACAACCGTTCTCGAGATTTTGGTAATTTTTGATTTCAAATGCAGATGGGTTGGGGAGGGAAGGGGAGGGGGTGATCAAATTGTGAGGAAATAAAGCTTGGATATTTATCTAGCCAACAAAAAAACCCCATTCAAAAATATTGATCCGTTCAAAAGTTATGTATTTTTGGCCGCCGAATGGCACTTTGGCCCCATAGTGCGGCGTGACGATTCTTCTATCGGGATCTGATAATAACCGGAGTTAAGATCGAGTACGGTGTAAACTTTGCCACCTGATACAGCGGCTAATTGCACTTCTACGACTGGCATCGCAAATGGCTGCTTGACGGTGATAGAATTCAGCGCTCTGAAATCCACGCACATACGACCGCTACCTCCTTCTCTCTTTACTAATCAATCGGAGACGAGTACTCGGATTCAGTGCGTTGTATAATTCCGGCTTCCAATAGCTCTGCTATTATTTCGGATACTCGTTGGCGTTTGGCGAACGGAATACGGTGCGGCTTCAATTTTACGGGTTTATCGGATTTTAGTTCGATTTCCATGTTGACGGATTTTGCTCTGCCTATATGTGTGGTATCTGTGGAGAAACAATCTGAAAACTGATTAATAATTACTTTCAAATTCTCCGTCTCTTCGCGGCTGATGTTCGGTCCGACGTCCAAATCTGAGAATCGATCGTCCTCCACAACACAAGTGCCCGATGACATTATCAAGCGGGTCGATGGAACACACACGAGATCTCTACCCAATAAAATCTGGTTCGGAATCAGCTGATCTGGTACGATACATAGCGTGGTACGGATAGTCAGCGAGTCGATACGAATATCGGCTGTTATAGACTCAGATGAGGTGTACTTTCCTCCGGCAAATCCATTGAGCTCGACGGCGGTGTTCATTTCACGATTTCCTTCGATGGTATCGGCCAAGGACTTCTGAATTAACGACTTAGGACTGCCAATATCGACAAATCATGTAACTTGTCGACCATTAATTCGTACTACCTTTAAAACTGGATTATTTTCAAAACGGGGTTCGGCTTCGATGCATCGGATAGCACTACTCGGCCCTGGCTGCACCTCTGGACAGCGCTCAGAAGTATGACCAGATTTGTTGCACTGATTACATCTCGGATGGCGTTGCGGCTTCGGACATTGTGCAGATAAATGCCCTTCTTCAAAGCAATTATAACACTTTCGTGGCGGTTTATTAGACTGAGTTGTCTGCGAATTAGGCGGTGTCGATGCCGGCTGTACTCTTCCTGAATCCAGATTGAACGGTGCTGGTCGGTGTCGAATCTGTGAAGGCTTGACATTTTCCTGGCATCTGTTAGACTAATATCAACGCGGACAGCATGTCCCCAGTTGACGAAATATCCATTCCCGCAATTGCATTTTGCAACCCCGGAAATTTCAACCCATGACGGATATACTGAATCACGCTCCTTTCGGGTAACTGACCTCTTCTTCCAAGAGCACACTGTTGAAAGAAAAATTCCTCTACAGTTTGGCCCGGTTTGCGATACGTATTCATCATGCGAATATGGATATCCCCGTCTGTTTCGTGAGATGGGAAACTAGACCTCAGCAGGCTCTCGTATGCTCCCCAAGCAATAGGCACGTCAATTAGACCATCATTCCACAGCTTGGCTGGACCTTTGAGTTTTGTTTGAACTGAAAATATCAACATAGCGTCGTTCCGCTGATACGCTGCTCTCAAACGATTGACCCGTGACAGGAATTGACCCATAGTAAGCGACGAAGGTAATGCGGGATTAAATTCCGGTAATATCTCAATAATATCACGTACCTGATGAAAAGGTCTAACGGCTGGATTACGAGAGGGATCGACCTCCTGTTCGTACGATCTTGTTGCCTCCTGACGTGGAGGATTACTTATCGTAGTTGCTACCAGTGCGGTTAACTTATTTATTTGATCTTTTAATTGCGCCATTTCACTTTCTCCAGATTCATCGTCATCAGTCTCAATTTCAACTTCATCACTGTTTTCGTACTCAGATAAAGCCTTTATCAACTGTGCTTTACTACCGTCGGTTGACACTTCTCTTTCAGCTAATAGTGCCCGTAGTTGGTCTACTTTTAACTTTGATATTTTTACAACCGACATTTTTTTGAAGTGAAAACTTCTTTAGCGCCGTTGTGAGTGATTTCAAACTCGATGAAACGAAAAAGCGACAGTAAAAAGAGATAGGATTTTTTAGCCTGCGAGAAAACGAGATAGAATACAGATGGGTGCCGGTCAATTTATCGTAAACAAGAGTGATGAGTAGGGGGAAGGGGAGAAGTGGTAGGAGGGTGGTAGGTGGAGGGAGGAAGTGGAGACAGGAGGGAATAAATTACTGATGTTTCGTCATACATTGCAATATATACATATATATATAAAAATGGATGTTTGTCTGTTTGTCTGTCTGTCTAAGATTACAAAACTCAAAAACTACCCGACCGATTTTTACGCGGTTTTTTGCAAAATGATCTGTGTTGCCAGGAGCAGGTTTTTAGCTATGTGGATTTTCAAAATTCGAAACGAAAGGTCCTGTAAGGATAATGAAAACATCCTTTTGCCCATTTTTCCCCGGAAAAAGTGGCACTATAGGGTTTTTGGTGTCGCTGATCACGAATCCGGTATTAGATTTACAAAATTCGAAACGGAAGGTGTTGTAAGGATAATGAAAATATCCTTTTTCCCTTTTTTCCCCGGAAAAATTTGCACTAGAGGGTTTTTGGGGTCGCTGATCATGAATCCGGTATTAGATTTTCAAAATTCGAAACGAAGGTCCTATAAGAATAACATTTTTTCCCAAAACTTTTTAAGTTATTCGACAACAATCGACAACAAGATCGAAAACAGTAATTGACGCTGTATTTCAAAGATATATTAATCAAACCCAAACCAAAGCCTTCATGTTATACTTTAGTTATCATAAGCCGCTCGTGTCATTTATTGAAATTGAAAACAGGGAGTCTGAATAAAAAATATAATATGACTTTTGAACTTGGTACCAATATTATAATAAATAAACGCTATAATTATCCCACTCCTGATACCGCATTCGTCTCATTCTCTCGCTGTCTGGCAACACTGCAAGATTGAGAAAGTCAAGTTTTTTTACGCGCGTTAAATATTTTCTAAAGTATCCAGCTGTATCGCCTTTTGGGTAAAACTGCACTAGTTATTCCTCTTACGAACACCCAGGCATAGAATTCTATCACATTTAAGCTGGGCTGCCTGCGCAAGGATTAATAAAATAGTTGATTTTACAACATAACCTAAACACGCAAGTTATAGTTCCGGCGAATGAAGAGCCACAAGCAACAAAGTACCAAACGCAACAGGGAGTCGCCAGATTGTGTTGCTGCTGATGCTAAACGTTCTATAAAAATGGGGGAATCGCCTATTGACATGACGTCCCTTCTAACTCGTCTTGGGGCGCTAATTGAAGAAAAACTGGACTCGAAACTTTCGAGTTTAGCCACAAAAGAGGACATTCTCCAAATATCTGCGGGTATAGAGGAAATCAAACTGAAATACTCGGATTTGGAAGATAAAGTTTAAAAACTGGCCAACGAAAAGCAATCACTTGAAAAAGAAATCCAAATTCTGTCTAAAATCATGAGGCGACATAACCTCATTTTCAGAGGACTTCGGCCTGATAATCTAAAGTTTCATGAATACTCACCGTGGTTCGCTGATATTCTTAAAAAAGTGGCTGGTCTAGAAAATATCAGAATCAGCAACGTTCGTCCCATCGGCAAACAAAATGCAATTATAGCGGAGTTCGACGGCACCATGGATGTGCAACAAGTGTTGGATTCAAAAATGCTGGCATCTTCATTAGCAGAGACTGGTCTACTAGCGCGAGACAAAAACGGAAGTTCCTGTACGCCCTTCAGCTAGGGATTGTAGAAAAGGGTTTCAAAGGAAGCATCTTCATACGCGGAGAATCTTTAGTAGTGGATGGGGTTTACTTCACCTGCGACGACGCAAGAAATCTGAAACAAGGCAAATTTAATGGTATTCCTAAGCTAAGCAGCATCATTGGTTTGGATGCAGGCGATATCTACAGGAAAGCATTAACACAACCGTTAGTATAGGATACACAAGTCTGTCAGCCTTATGATGTAAGAATAGTTAATAACCTAAAAATTTGAGCTTATAATATTTCAGGCCTATCTAATAAATTAATTTTTCCCGATTTCTTTAGCTTTTTAAATAATTACGACATCATACTTCTCACAGAAACTTTTGTAACACAAGAAAGCTCATCCAAGTACAAAAAATATTTCTCCGATTTCGAAATTTGTTTTTCTGGGGCGACTCGTACAAATAGCATGGGAAGAGCTAGCGGTGGACTCCTTCTTGGCTATAAAAGTCATTTAAAATCACAAATATGTTTCAAGAATAAAAACAATTTTAATTACCTATGTCTTAACGTCCTGCAATATTCAATTAGTGTCGTGCCCGCATACATTAATTGCAATAACTGGAACAATGATTTTGAGTCATTTAAAGAACTTACCATAGAACTAAGCTCATCGCATGTATTAATATTGGGTGACCTGAATGTCCGTATTGGTAGCGAGCAAATTTTGGATTACAATATTGTCGACTTGAATCCTTCCCTTTCTCAAACTAGGTTTTCTGAAGATGCAATTTGTAACAGTAAAGGTAGAAAGTTGCTGGAGCATTTCGATAATTTGGGTATGGTTATTTTAAATGGCAGAACTCCGGGAGATCGTACTGGATGGTACACTTTGATTGGTTCGATGGGCAGCTCGGTAAATGACATTTGTTGTATGTCTCTAGAGGTGTTACATTTAATTAATGACTTTAAAGTTGTTCAGCAAAATTTTTCTGACCACCTTCCTATACTTCTTAACTTAACATAGCCAAAGGCTAAACGCTTCACCTAGCATACTAGCTCGAAAACGAAAATTGTTCCCGAACAAAGTCGCTAAATACCCAGTCAAATCTCGACTCTCTAGTCGGTAATATAAAGGGTGCCTCAGGAGATGCTATACTGAAGTCGATCACGACTTGTAAAGGGTGGTTAAATTTTAAGGGCCGATGTTGAATGTGAACCACACCTAAACGTCAAGTTTTTTTCTGCATTTCATTTGACATTTCTCAATTTCAGACTAACTCAATTTGAACCATGGAAAGATACACAATCGAGCAACGCGTTAAAGTTATTCAGGCTTATTATGAAAATGGGCGTTCAAATCAAAATGCATATCGTGCACTTCGTGATTTTTTCGGTCAATTTAATCGTCCAAATGTGCGTACAATCGGAAAAATCGTGCAAAAATTTGAGCAAACCGGGTCTGTAGGAGATGTGAAAACACCAGTGCATGCTCGTACAGCTCGTACTGCAGAAAATATTGCTGCTGTTCGCGATAGTGTGGCTGAAGAGCCGTCCACCTCAACTCGTCGTCGTGCCCAACAATTGCACCTCCCACGCTCGTCGTTGATGAACATTATGCATAAAGACTTGCATTTACACGCTTACAAGGTGCAATTGACTCAAGAACTAAAGCCTCTTGACCATTTCAAGCGTCGTCAATGGTCAGAATGGTGGCAAGAAATGGCAACAGTGGATGATCAATTTTCGAAGAAAATCATCTTCAGTGATGAGGCACATTTTCACCTCAGTGGATTCGTCAATAAGCAGAACAGCCGCATTTGGGCGAATGATAATCCAAGAGTGATTGTCGAAAAACCAATGCACCCACAAAGAGTGACTGTTTGGTGCGGTTTATGGGCTGGCGGCATCATCGGCACGATATGCATTTTGATTTGAACGCCCATTTTCATAATAAGCCTGAATAACTTTAACGCGTTGCTCGATTGTGTATCTTTCCATGGTTCAAATTGAGTTAGTCTGAAATTGAGAAATGTCAAATGAAATGCAGAAAAAAACTTGACGTTTAGGTGTGGTTCACATTCAACATCGACCCTTAAAATTTAACCACCCTTTATATACAAAGCCGGCGGATTCTCGGACAAGGCCGTAAGATTATCTAAGTTTCACTGTCCTTGGTTTGACACCGAATGTTACATGCTGAGAAACAAGTCCTTTGCTTGTCTAAAAGTATTTCGCAAATCAAGGTCTAACAACGCAAAAAACCAGTACCTAGCCGCTAACCGTTTGTACAAAGGCCGGTGTTATTCAAAACGTAAATTGTACTACAAAAATATAGCCCTGAGACTAAGTTTGATTAAAGACACCAAGGAGTGGTGGAAAGTTGTTAGGGAGTTGAGAGGAGTTACATATCAGCCCGCCGCGTCGGTAATCAGCTCTAACGACTTGGTAGAGTATTTTAAGCAGCTCCTAAATCCCCCTGCTACCCCTGTCACCTTAAACTACGCCTTTCCTCTTGTGCTGGATAACGACCTAGATCAAGACTTTTCGATGCTCGAGGTAGAAACTGTATTGCAGTCATTAAAACATGATAAAGCCCCCGGTCTAGATAGAATTTGCTATGAATTTTTAAAATACGCTAACCCAAGACTTAAGGACTGTCTGCTTTCGTTATACAACTACATTTTCAATACTTGTGATGTTCCGAAAAACTTTAAGCAAGGAGTAATTCTTCCGATTTTTAAAAAAGGCGATCCACAATTAGTCTCAAACTATCGAGGTCTGACCTTACTCAACAGTGTCTCCAAAATTTTCAGCGCTTTGCTTCTAAATATACTAAACCCTTGGATAGAAAATAAAAAAATCCTAGTAGAAGCTCAATCTGGTTTTAGACGGGGCTACTCTACAATCGATAACATTTTTAACCATGTTTGTGTAGCGAAACTAAAATTGAGCAAACCCAAAGGAAAGTTGTATGCTTGTTTTGTAGATTTTCGAGCTGCCTTTGATGGAATCGATAGGAATCACTTGTTTCTCAAGCTTTCCAGTCTTGGTCTCTCCACAAAAATCATCAAAGCCATTGAAGCCTTAAATGCTGATACTACAGCCTCAGTGTGGAATGGTGTTGAGCTCTCACAACCCTTTTGTGTGAACAGAGGGGTCAAACAGGGGTGCCTCCTTAGTCCCTTGCTTTTTGCCATATTCATCAACGATATGGAAGATTATTTAGATGAGGGTATTAAAATTGGTAGTCTCAATATCCGGGTTCTACTCTCTGCCGATGACATTGTCTTGTTCGCTGAGGACGCGCTAATGCTTCAGAGGATGGTTGATAAACTAGCTAGTTATTGCGAACTATGGGATCTGGCCGTCAACCTATCAAAATCCAAAATAATGGTGTTCCGAAAAGGTGGTCGCTTAAAAGCTAGTGAAAGCTGGCATTTCAGAGGAACTCCAATCGAAGTAGTTCAGACTTTCAAGTACCTAGGTATAGAGTTGACTTCTTCTTTAAACTTCAAACCCCATCTAAAAAATAAAGCACCAGCGGCAAAAAACACAATAATGACCATCTGGCATAAGTTCTTTTGCAACAAACTAGTGAACCACTCAAATAAATATAAGGCTTATACAGCAATCTGTAGATCCCTTCTTTGTTACGGGGCAGAGGTCTGGGGATTTTCTCTGTTTGACGAGGTAGAAAAAGTACAACGGTTTTTCTTAAAAAGGTTATTTCAGCTTCCAGACGCTACACCTTCGTATATGCTGGCAATTGAATCCGGCATCGACAAGCTCTACTTACACACATTGAGTCTTCATTTAAGATACGTATTAAAAATATTCAAATATCCCGATTCGAGACTTCCCAAACTTCTGGCTATGGAGATCGTAAAAGAAGATACCTATTGGGCTAAAGACCTAAAAAATGTTCTGCTGAAAGTGAATTTAAATTTGGACCTTTCAAATTTCAATGAAAGTATGTGGACAACCAAATTTAACGTCCTAGTCTCATCTTTACGGAACATTCACTTGTGCAAGCATCTTGATAGCGCTTCTCGCTCATCACACCACGACTATGCGGACTTAAGGCATCTTAATATTGCAAACTATTTCGATAATGCGAACAGTATAAAAAATATCCGACTTGCTTTTATGGCCAAAGGGGGTCTCCTTAACTTAAATGGTCGTCCAAGGAACAAAAGTTCATCGAAACTATGCGCGTTATGCAATTTAAAACAAGTTGAAGACACATACCACTTCCTAGCAGTTTGTCCGGTTCTTGCTGCGTGGAGGAAGAAATATTTTTTAAAAACCCAATTGAGTAGGTCTGAATACTTGGATGTACTTAATTGTGATGGTGTTAATTTTACGAATTTAGTCCAATTCGTGGACTCATGTTTAAAATATAGAACATTCTTGGTGAATGAATTTAACTATTAGTATATTGTTTAAAACTCTCATTTTTCTCTTTTGTGTTCATTAATCAGTATTTGACTTGTATTGCTTTTATCTTTAAGTACCAGGCTGACAGACGACATTATTGTCATTGTTTCTGGATATCATTATAATTATTGTATACATTGTTAAATAAATAAAATTATCTATCTTATCTATCTATCTCTCGCTGTTTAGTTTTCCTAAGGTTTCACTTCTACCGCGTGTGCACTGCACACACATGTTTTTCTTTTTTTTTTCAATCAAACTCAATTTTTTCGATCGTTAGTGTTCAGACCCGTCTGAACAAAATAGCTAAAAGGAAAAGGTTAATCATTATTCCAAACCATAAAGCATCACATGAAAAAGATTTCCAACATCCACACGGTGACCGGATCACATCCAGCAAACAGGAACAGTTCCTATGTCTAGTATCTGGAACTAAACAAGGAATAAATTAACAAATTCAGGAAAAACGCCATGAGCCACTTACCCAATTATCAATGATAATAAACATTGATTCACAATAACCAATTAAGTTGACAATTCCCCAAAACCTTACATCAGCAAAATTTCAAACAAGTAGTTACGGAGCACACTACTAGACGTCGCGCACGATCAAAAGGGAAGTAGAAGCAAAATGATCTACTTTGTTCTCCCCACCAAAACTAGAGGATCCAAACTAGGATCAATAGAGCCTGAATCGATGAGGTCAAGCTCAACACTTTCCAAAATCACTTCCGAATAAGTCTAGCAGAACAGCAAACGTTTTTCATCAAACCAACTACCTATTGGACTATAAGCGAGAATTCCGCAGAGGACTAAGGGAAACGCAAGGTATTTTCAGAACATCTCCACACATGGATAAAGTGTAAAAATTACTAAGTATTTCTAACCCATCTTTCCGCAAAATTAAATTTTGTGTTCGCGAAATCGAATCTCTTCCTATCGTAAAAGAAATCCATTCGAGAAAATTAATATTCACTATATTAATTTCTCATTTCAACTCACTTCTGTTGAATCTCCTACTATCAAGGAGAAACCAATTCAAGCACCCTAACTATCCACGTTTACCCGATTTCGGGACCCAAAAACATTGGAAGCAGCATTAGCTCCAATGGTAACGACGTTGTCTTTAAACCTTCTAAACCGCGATCGAATTCCAATCAAATCGAAATAAAATTTTCTTTATTTTTTTCTTTTTAATTCCTATTTCCTATTTCCAAATATCTTTCTGGATTCATTCAGAGCATAAATCGTCACATCAATTTACGAAAGAATTACACCAATTATGGACGTCAAATAATCAACTCCGATCGTCTGGTAATTTCAATCGTCGAACCAATTATTCGAACTCCACGCATTTCAAGGCTTCAATCAGAAACAAACTTGGAAGCGACATTAGCTCCATGGTGAATAGATTATCTAAGTAGTCATCAAAGCCGTGTTCGAATCCCGATCGAGAAAGATTAATTTTTTTTACGTTTATTTTTAAACATCTATTCGAATCTTTTACTACATTAATCAACGAAGAATTCAACGTTTGGTCGAAGAATTTTCGCCACCTTAAATTGCTTATAAAATTCACTAATCAGCGTTTCTAATTTCAGCCATTTCAAACAGCATTACTTGAACCGAAAACGACGCTAACCGGTGGTTCAAACGATCCAATTTCCATCATCGATCAATTAAAATTCATCTTGAAATCATTTTTTTTAATTTTTCATTTTCATTATCATCAATTCATTGTTATCTATTCCAATTACATTTTAATTATAATCTAAGTATAAGTGTTAGTTTTAAGCGTGTAATTTGCGAATTCTTTGAATACACATTTACGAATAAAAAAAATTGTTGTCAATTATCTATCCCGGCACCCCTTTTAATAGGTTAACTATTGGTTCAGCGTGCAAGTCATAAGAGACTCCAGGTAAGCCACCAAGGGTTCTAACCCATGCTGCGACACTCCATAGTGGTCGCAGCAGTTAGTTTTTTTTAACTTTCTAAATTGGAAAGATGTGAGTGTCAGATCATGACACGAGCGGGAGCGATAAATTCGAATCATATGCCAAGGCCACAGCTGATTTGTATAATAGACATTACAATTGGAGAAATATGTCTGCAACAATGCATAAAGTGCTTTTCCATGGCAAGCTGATAATTGAAAAAATCATTTTACCACTTCGGGAGCTTTCAGAAGAAGCTCAGGAATCGAAAAATAAGACTACAGACATTTTAGACTAACTGTCGAGGCCAGCGGAAATATCTCATGGGACGGATATCTAGTCTCTACGGGACAGATATCCGACCCTTTTCATAAACACGGCGCGACAGCGATACCGCTGACTCGACATATGACAAAACAACGTGACATCAAAGACTCACGGTAAAAGATAGATATGAGGATGTACACCGTGAGATATTAAAAGTGCAGAGTCGACATTCCTCACCGGCTAGAATTAAGCTAGCAGTAAGTTAATTGAGTATTGTTCAAATAGTTGAAGCGGTCGGTCAATTCTGACTGAATAAAGTATAATTAAACTAGTAACATTGTTATTTTTGCTCCCCTAAAATATCCTCCCCAATAACTCGGACCACAACATTTTGGCGCAGCCGGAAAAGAAATTGCTGCGACCATTTTGGCGCAGCCGGGAAAAGTCGCCGCGGAAAGTTTAACGCAGCCGATAAAAAAAAAGAGTTTGAGTGAAAATTGCCACGAACATTGAGACAAAAAAAAGTGAAAAAGTGAAAAGGTGAAAGAGTAAAAAAGTGATAAAGTGAAAACAAACAATATCTAAACTAATAACTAACTAGGCGAAGACAATATCACAAAAACTAAAAAGTGAAAAAATAAAAAACATATACTAAATAAGAAATGAAAACGTAAAGAAGAGTGCTACAAAAGGTGGAAACGTGAAGGGAATCACCACGACAAGTTGCAGAAACACCAAGGAAAAGAAAGGTAAGTAAAGTTTTATCTCTTTTCTCTAAAAAACAATATGAAAATAATTAATTAATGTAGAATTTGTGTTTGTGTTTCACATTATGGTGTACATAATTTGTATGCAATATAATTGAGTGGAATTGTATCCGACGGGCGTAAAGAGCGGGATTAACCAGACCCACATGTCGAAATTGTGAAATTGTTGCTGTTTTGAATCACTAGTGGAAGTAAATTTTTAGATAAAATGCGTGTGGCACAAAACAAAATTTCGGCATTCAATAATAAAATCCGCTCAAGTTAAATTTTAAAATTCGAAAGAAATTTAAAATCAATAGTGGTGAAAAACTTCAACAGCTCAATAAGGTGGGATGGAATAATCTCGCTCTAATAGAAATCGGTTCTCTATACAGCTTTGGCCAAAAGTATTGAGCACCCATGATATATGGCAAAATAACCGTTATATTTAGATGGAGTCAAATAAAAATAGTTTTAGTAGAAGTTAATCGTTTATTGTATGATAAAAATTTAATATTTTGTGGAGCCACCCTTCGCCTTTATAACGGCAGCGACCCTCTTAGGCATGGATGTGATGAGTTTCTTACATTCATCGCTGCTTATCGCGCTCCACTCTTCTTGGAGGTGCCTTTTTAAATCTTATTTTGACGCAATTTGATGTGCCCGCACCTTACGCTTTAGTATAGCCCATAAATGTGGGTTTAAATCCGAAGACTGCGAAGGCCACTCTAAAACATCGACGCAATTTTCTTCAAACCAATTCTTTGTTTCGGTGGATTTATGGCATGGTGCGTTGTCTTGGTGAAACTTTACGCCATCCATGTTTGTATCTCCAAAAATGCATGAAAACGACGCCATAAGTGTAGTTTTGAGCACATTTATGTATTTTTTGGAGTTCATTTTGCCTTCACATACGAACATTTCACCAACTCCAGATCCAGCCATGCAGCCCCAAACCATTATACTGCCACCCCCGTATTTTACGGTTGGTACAACACATTCGACATTATACTCTTCGCCTATTCGGCGGCGGACATACGATGCACCGGGTGTCGCGAAAACCTAAAAAATAATGAAAAAATTTGATTTGTAAACCGTTGGATTTTACTACACTTCACATATTTATCGGGTCGAAAATAATGTTTTTCTACAGAAAAAGGAATTATTTTACTCCCCTGAAAGTTTGATTCGTCCGACCATAGAATATTTGACCAATCTTGCGCGGTTAAACTTTTGTGTTTTAGAGCCCATTGGAAGCGAGCCTTTTTGTTTTTTTTTTTCGGAAAGCCACGGCTTCTTCCTGGCTTTGCAGCTTCCTGCAGTCGTCTTCGTATCGTCCTGGCAGAAATTGGCTTTTTAATTTCCACTGATAAATCAACAGCGAGCTCGAAAGAAATTTTTTTTTCTATTTTTCAGCGAATCCCTCACTAATTTTCTGTCCTCACGCTCCATAGTCAGCCGTTTTCGTCCTAATCTGTGTCTATTTTTATGCGATCCAGTCTTCTCGAACCGTTCGATAACATATTGCACAGCTCGACGCGAAAATTTAACGGTTTTAGAAATTTCCACTTGGGACTTGCCTTGCTGCTTCAAAAGTTGAATTTCTACCCACTGTTGCAATGTCAGTTCTCTTTTTTTCGCCATATTTACATTAAAATATTTAATTTATTGAAAAAAAAATCACTTCAAGGCACTACACAACTGTATGTCTTCACAGCGAGCTGAGAAAGCGAACTAATCGGATATCAAAAAACACCACAAAACCAAATTTTTAAGGTTCTAGATGTTTTGTTACTAACCAGCCACTTGACTATTGTTTAAATTTTATTTTTTAGATGCCGACAAAACTTTAATAAACAATACGATTGATTTGGAGCATCAGATTTTGTATATTAGTAAAATTTACAGGGTGCTCAATACTTTTGGCCAAGGCTGTAGTGCATTTTTAAGTTTCGGAATTTAATTGCAAAATGAGCAAAATTTCAGAAATTAGATCAGAATTAGATCATTTAACAAGCCGATTAGATGAAAGATAGAAAAAAAAACACCAAAATGTTTGCGTGAAAATACCCGCACCCAAACATTACATTTTTTGTTTTCCTTATTCGTGTAACTTCTCAATGCTTTCTATTTTCGCGTGCCTCCATGTAAATTCTCAATGAGTTTTATTCAATTGTCGCGCACTCAAAATTAACAATAATTTTATATAACGTTATAAACTGATGAGTAGAAATTTCGAATCGACATTATTCAATGTAAGAAACGAATATTGCTAATTCCTCTGTAAAATTTATTACAAATGCCGCGTAACAACATATTAACAAAAGAAGAACTGGGAAAATTTGAATCTTTGGAAAAAATTCTTGCCGAAAAAGACGCCGAAATCGCGCAATTAAAACAAACAGCAAAAATCAACGGAATAAAACTACAAAACATTGAAGAAATTTTAATAAACGAAATTAAAGCCAGGTTAACGCAAAAAGAATTCGAGGAACTTGAAAACGAATTTAAAAGTGAAAGTTTGGATATCGACGAATTCATAGAAAAATTATTAAATAAAATTTTAAATATTCTAAATATCGAAGAGGGAAAATTTAAAGAACAGATTAAAGACGCGAACGAAAAAACAAAATTTTTATTAAAAGAAATAACCGAGTTCAAGAATCAGTTGAAAGAAGCAGAAGATAAAGCCGCCCTTTACGAGAGCGAACTCAACAACGAACCCGAACTTAAACAAAATTCAATAGGAAACAGTCAGCAACAAAAGGAAATAATAAATATTTTAAGGACAAAACTTACGCACGCAATCGAAGATTTAGAGAAAACAAAGGAGTTAAAGAAGTTGGCAGAAGATAAAGAACAAGAAGCGGCCAACAAACTTAAAACATACACAGACAATTTGGAAAAAATCAAGAAAGACAACAGCCAGCTAAAAGAGCAACTAAATAAGCCCAATTCACCAACACCAACGAAGCACGAAAAACAAAATACAGTAAAAATGTCGATAACCGAAGAAACATATGGTAAATTAATGGACCTGTGCAGCAAATACGTGCCAATTTTCACTGGACAAAAATCTGCAAAATTGAACAAAGAAGTCCAACGCTTCTTGGAAAACAGCAAGGACCTACATGACAGGTTACAAGAAGAGGAAAAACCAATATTCGTAAAATGCCTTAAATATCGACTAGCAGACGACGCCTATTATTTAGTATCCACTGCACAACCGGATAACTTTGAACAATTGCAAGATCTTTTAAAAAAATCATACATTTTAACACGTTCTTTCGAAGAGGCGCGTTTGGAAATGATAGGAAGTCAACAAAGACCAGGAGAAGGGCTAACAGAATTCGCAGACCGTTTGAGTCAGTTGGTCAACGAAATAAAATATGCGGTAAAAGCGGAATTCCCTACAGGACATGAGGTGACAATGCAAATTGTGGAAAGAGAGGCCATCGCAACATTCAAAAAGGGAGTAGCAAATGACAAAATAAGAGACTTACTAATCGGGAAAAAATCAGCATCCCTAGAGAAAATTAAGACAGAAGCAAAATTCTTCGAACAGGAATTGAAGAGAATGAACGTAGGTTCATTCTTCCCTACGGCCGACATGCAATGGTTTAAAAGTGGAATTCCACCAAGAAATACAAGACAAGGTAACACTAACATGAATATACCAACAAACACCAATTACCAACAGCCAAATCCGCAACCAAATTCAAACCAATTTAGAACGAATATAGGGCAGCGGCAACCAATAAATTGCAATTTTTGCGGAAAAAGGGGCCACATCGAAAGAGATTGTAGGACCAAGCGAAACCAAACCTTTTGCACCAGATGTAAGGGATATGGACACACCGTAGCAAACTGTAGTACCCCACAACATACAGTTAGAATGGCACAACAACACTCCCAAGAAGAAAGATTAGTTTTGTTCTGCCAATTCTGTAATATGTCAGATCATGCTACAGACAACTGTTTAAAAAAATATTTAGCGGAGAACCGTCAGGGAAACGGGGGACAGCAGCCCGGGAGCACGACGGCCACTGCTACACTGCTACAAACACCTCGGAACCAATAAAACAGTGCAATAAACCAGATAACTTAACGACGGAATGGCAACAGAAAACGGACAAGAACACAAAAACAAATGAAATTGATATTACAGAAAAATTCATGGTCAAGGTCAACTTGGATGTGGGCAAAGCACCGTCCTCGTTGTTTTTAATAGACACTGGATCGGATTGCAACCTTATCAAGTTGAGCAAAGTACATGAAACAATACCGATCCAAGTTCAAGACCAAATAATTATAAAGGGAATTTTCGGAGCCCACGAAAAATCCATTGGGACATGTAAGGCAAATATACTTACTGGATCAGAAAAGATTCACTGTAAGTTTAACGTAATCTATGACACGGATTCAATACCAGCTGACGGCATACTCGGGGCGCAATTTTTAAAAAATAGAACAATAATCGACGCAATTCAGAAAAAATTAATAATTCAAAATGAAATTCCTACGCCCAAACAACCGAGCAAACTTTTCGGACACGTTGATTTCAATATGCAGCCAACAGAAACAACTTTGCATACGGTAACCGACACTGTTAAAGGAAAAATAGAATTAAAAAAGGAAACACATAACCAGCGGAATAATGAAGTACCGAAGTCATTAAAGATCAGAGTAAGCAAGGGAAACCAATTAATAGGTAGAGTAGAAGACATTTTAAAAACTATAGAATTGAAAAAAAATGAACTACGGAAGAAAACACTCGAAAGAATAAGTCAGAATAATGAGAAATTGAATAAAAGTAATACGAAAAACGAAGAATATATAATAAATAAAAATAATGAAAATGAAAAATATCTGCCTCTGGGACCTCCATATCTAAATGAAGGAGGTACAAGCGGAAAGCCCCTGATACCCCTGTCTCTACCCCTGTCTCAGACCCCGTCTCTGTCCCTGATACCCCTGTCTCAGCCCCTGTCTCTACCCCTGTCTCTACCCCTGTCTCAGACCCCGTCTCTGCCCCTGATACCCCTGTCTCAGCCCCTGTCGTTACCCCTGGCACCCCTGTCTCCGCCCCTAGTAAAAATAGAAGAAATGAAAAGAAAAATAATAGTAGTTAAGGAAAATATTGAAGAACGAGAAGAAAATAAAGTAGATTCTGTAGATTTAAAATGTTTTTCGGAAAGGCAGGAATGTAAAAGCGATTTTTCTTGTGGGAGAAAGGAAGATAGCAAAAACCTTCGCACGGATTTTGATATTCCCACCAATCGACCGCAAGGAAGGGAAACTGGAGCTATACCCAAGAGGTTGCCAAGCCCTCGCATGGGCCTTACCAATTGGAAGGATGAGGTGTGCGAAATCCAGCCTCGCAAAGGGATTGAACACATCTTCCTAGGTATCAGTGACGGTACCCCGGAAAATTGCAAAAAAGCTGCTAGCAAAAATTCGTTGGTTTTCCAAAGAAGGTATGATGAGAACGGTACACTAGGAAAAATCACAACAACACAACCGCTGGCGGAAGAAAAGAACATCGTAGAGATTATTGAAAGAGAAAAAGAACCGATAGAACAGGAAACAAACCGAGAATAAATAAATAGAGTAGATAATGAGATAATGAGTATTACAAAAGAAATAAGTGTAAACTACGTATGTCAGGAAAATTCAGTAACTCCAAAGAATTTTGTCGCAATTCATGAGGATGAAAAAAGTAAGTTTTGGGGACACTTAAAAACTTCGGAAGTGAAAGTAATCAAAACCATTATGGGTTCCATCCTAAACAAGGTTTCAGTCCAAAGTTCTTACTACATGAATTATATATCCAAATCTTCGTTAAAACCTCGTATGAGCTCTGGCGATTCTATAAGGGAATACGGTAAATCAACCCAACCAAACGGAAGGGATAACCCGCAACTCTGTCCAAATATTACACGTATAATAGAACCGACAATCGAAATATCGGAAACTAGTTCTTCCACGCGGAAAAGACGGTTAGGGCAAACGGAAAAATTACTAACGCCACAACATACCTTATCCAGGATAAGTAACACTTTAAATATTATAGAAGTAGAAAAGAATGATTTAAATGGAAAAACAGCAGATAATAAAGAACTGAGTACTTATAACGAAATACTGAAGAAAAATGATAATGAACTAATGAAAGTAGAAAAAAATGAAAATGTGAAACAAATGATGAATATAAAGAAAGAAAAAATAGATGATAATATGGAAGATACAAAAGAAAATAATTTAAATCAAAAATGTTCTATAAAATTAAAGTGTTTATTCCCAGACAACGTTTGTGGTGGTAATATGTTTTCAGATCATACTAGTAGTGATAAAACCCGTTTAGGAAAGATAGATTTGCAAACTGAAATATTCAGGGAAATCCCCGTAACTTCGAAAGTCAAACAGTTCTGTTTAAGACCAAAAAGGCCACCTGACGATTTCATGAGTAAAGTAAGACCCTCTAGAAAACGACTTAAAAGAATCGGTCACTAACATTTGTCCCCTATTAATCAATTATTAACGCTATTAATCAATTTTTTTTAAAGTGCTAAAAAAAAGTTTTTAAAACCAAAACTAAATAAAAAAAATAGTGATATCTGTATTTTAGTATTATTTCAGGGAAGGAACGTCTATAAGGAAATTAACTGAGGGAAACGAGCCGTCCGATTCAACATTTCGAATTTTTAAAGATCATAAATATTTTGGAATTATGTAATCAATTTAAGAAAGTAACGATCTCATTTTTCTTTGTAGTCAAACATGGAGCTGAATTGTGAATTAACATAAATTGCGTCGACTGGAAACAATAACTCCGTAATACCGTCGCAAAATCGCACCAGTCTGCCGACGTACTGAGTCCAGATTCTTTCCAAGCAAGAAGGAGTGTGATAAGGACCCCAAGTACCATATATCTGAAGCTATTTTACGGGATCCAGCAGTACATGCAGTAGATCATCGAAATCACATCGCAAAATCCTATTTTGTTGGACGACAACGATCACTGAGATTGAGAAAAATTTCAACATAGAAGATTCGACATAATAGACACACAAATAATAATGACAACATCTAAGAGGACAACCCAAACAGATATTTCTGTATTTAAATTCTAACTTCAGATAACTTATATAAGCAAAACTGATTAGAAACCAGGTTATCAAACAAAAAAAAAGGGAAATTTTGTCGCTCATCTAGCGATTCCTTTATGAATAACACATTCCACTAAATAGATTGTAACATTGATTCAGATATAGAAAAAAAAGAAAACTTTCTCGTACAATAGATATTGTAAATTTAACAAAAATTTAAAAGAAACAAAAATAGAAATCGCTACACCGTATATTGCTAGATTTATGTAAAAAAAAAAGAGAAAAGAAAAAAAAAATTAAATCTTTTTGTTTACTAAATCTAATTTTGATACAATGAGCCCGTATTGTACAAGTGTATTCTTAAAATCACAGCTACATTAAGTTAAAAATTTAAATACGTCAAAATTGTTAGTCTTCAAATGGTTTCTTCTTATTTTTCTCAGCTTTATGATTTTGGTTAAAACTCATTCGGACAGAGATTGTTCTTTTCATTCGAAATCAAATATGCTTAGAATTTACGACTTGCGCTTTCAGCCAGCGAATCCCAAACATAAAAAAAAAGAAAAGAAAACTCAACGCAGAATTGAAAATTTAGGGGAAATTGCAAGTACAGATAAGTTAAACTGAATTTCACCCAATACATAGAACTTTATGTGGTTCAATTAAAAAAGAAATATTCAAAATGGAAAAGTTAGGCAATAAGCATTTTAGCTACGATCAAGTCAAGCACGATTTCAAAAAAAAAAAAGAAAAAAAAACATGAGTGAAAACATTTTAAAAAAAGGGAAAAACGAAGAAATCTATTAAATTAGAAAAAATTTTGAATTAGGAAAAAATTTTTTTTTTGCACTATTTTCGGTTTTGTAAAACCAACAAATCAACAAAATATTGAGATGGACCTGTGAAACTTTAATGATCCACAAAATTTTTACAAACGGGGCCCGTAAACTTTATAATTGACCTAATCAATTATTACTGAAATAAAACAAATAAATATAAAAATAAAATTTTTACCATAGAAATAAATACTAAACATACTAAAATTTTAAATACAGATAAATATAAGAAAAAATTATATATCATTTAACTTTGTTATTGTCCTACTAGTTTCCTTCGAAACTAGTTTTATCGGTGGGGGAGGAATGTCGAGGCCAGCGGAAATATCTCATGGGACGGATATCTAGTCTCTACGGGACAGATATCCGACCCTTTTCATAAACACGGCGCGACAGCGATACCGCTGACTCGACATATGACAAAACAACGTGACATCAAAGACTCACGGTAAAAGATAGATATGAAGATGTACACCGTGAGATATTAAAAGTGCAGAGTCGACATTCCTCACCGGCTAGAATTAAGCTAGCAGTAGGTTAATTGAGTATTGTTCAAATAGTTGAAGCGGTCGGTCAATTCTGACTGAATAAAGTATAATTAAACTAGTTATTTTTGCTCCCCTAAAATATCCTCCCCAATAACTCGGACCACAACACTAACCAACACTAGAAAAAACGATAGAATCAACCAAAATGAAGATTTAATGAATATATTACTTCTATCGTCAGATCCATTTTTGGCTTCTCTGCGTTCTAAATGGACAAATGCAAAAGATGAATTGAATGACGAGGAAGATCAAGAAATCCTACAATTGTTAAAATTCGACGTAGATGAAGACATTATTAGAATGTAATTTTTCCTCAACTTAATGTAATTTCAGCCATGTATATTTGTATCAAATTGTATTAAAAGAATTGTATTAAAACAAAGTTATGTCTTTAAAAATGCCATATTTTTTATAACATTTAAAAAACAACTTTAAAACAAAACCAAAAAAATATTACAACAACAAATATTATAGTTTTGATTATTTCATCATATAGGGTATTAAAGTTGCTCCTATTCGATTTTCATGTACTGATGACATATGTAAAATGGCATTCTAAATATTTTCGTCCTTAATGATTTTTTCTGTACGAACAACCGTTCTCGAGATTTTGGTAATTTTTGATTTCAAATGCAGATGGGTTGGGGAGGGAAGGGGAGGGGGTGATCAAATTGTGAGGAAATAAAGCTTGGATATTTATCTAGCCAACAAAAAAACCCCATTCAAAAATATTGATCCATTCAAAAGTTATGTATTTTTGGCCGCCGAATGGCACTTTGGCCCCATAGTGCGGCGTGACGATTCTTCTATCGGGATTTTTATTTTTATTTATTTTACAAATTTCATCAAAATACTGATTACTAATTAAAATTATTTACAATAACATATTAAAGCTTACTCTTCAGAAGCTCCAAACTATTGTTAAAATCAATATTTTCAAATTTCAAATTGAAATTACGGCATATGTTGGATATAGGTTCGTTAAGACCATAGTTTGTACGATGCATAGCAACATGAAGAAAATTATGACATCTACGTGGACGAGAAGGAGTAAGTATAGATATATTTTCTAATATTTGAGGAGAGCTAATCAGTCCCGTTAACAATTTGAACATAAAGGTAGTCTTTGTGATACTCCTTCTTTCTTTTAAACTTTTTAAATTTAGCAGCGCAAGTCGATCTGCATAAGGAGGTAGACCTAAGACGTTGTTCCAGGGCAGTCCCTTCAGCGCAAAACGACTAAATCTCCTTTGCACCATTTCTATCCGATCACAATGTATCGCATAGAAAGGGTCCCAAACTACAGAACAATATTCTAATATTGGACGAACCAGAAAGCAGTATAAGGATTTGGTGACAAAAGGGTCAGAAAATTCCTTAGACCACCTCTTGATACAGCCCATGAGGGAATTAGCTCGACTCAAAATCGAATTTATATGATCAACAAAAGTAAGAGAAACGTCAAAAATTACACCAAGGTCCTTAATTTGTTGAAGCCTGATCAGATCAGTCCCTTCATGGGTATAGTCATAAAATAAAAATCTTTTCTTCCTACCATAACTAAGGACAGAGCACTTGTCAACGTTTAGTAACATAAAGTTTTTTTTACACCACACATAAAAATTTTCAAAGTCATTCGATAAAAGTACACAGTCATTTATGTCACGAATAGGGCGGTATATTTTCATATCGTCAGCAAAGAGCAAAATAGAGCTATTTTTTATAATCAAATAAATGTCATTCACATATAACACGAAAAGCATCGGACCCAGATGGCTTCCCTGAGGTACACCAGAAATATTATATATAGTTTTCGAAGTTTTCCCTCGAAAACAAACTCTTTGAGTACGATCACAAAGGTAAGAGTTTAACCACTTGAGAAATAATGGGGGAAAACCCAGAACAGAAAGCTTAAACAACAAAATTTTATGCGAAATTGAGTCAAATGCTTTGGCTAAATCAGTATATATGCAGTCGACCTTCAGCCCATTCTCGACGATATTTTGGCAGAAAGATGTAAATTGAACTAAATTTGTTTCAGTAGATCGACCTTTAAGAAATCCGTGTTGCTGCGGAGTAATGATAGAGCTTATATGAAACTGTAACACAGAACAGATAATAGACTCAAATAGTTTAGGAATGGATGACAATTTAGCAATAGGTCTATAATTTGCAACATTCGATCTATTGCCTTTTTTGTGGATTGGGATTATATAAGATGCTTTCCAAATATGAGGGAAAATCCCATCACGAAGAGATAAATTAAATAAATAAATAAGTGGTTTGACAAAACTATTATTACAATACTTAAGCACGGCAGCGGGGACGCCATCGGGACCAGACGAATAATTTAAGTCAAGTTTATTTATTGATTCACAGATAGTATGCTCGTCAATGCTCAAATCCTTCATGGTCAAGGTAGTTAAAGGTATTTTAGTCAAGAAATCAAAATATTGCTCATCAATATCACAGTTTAAATTATCACTAAACGCGCCTTGAAAAAGATCTGCAAACAAGTTACAGATTTCCTCAGAGTTGTCAGAATTAAAATTTTTCAAAAATAATGACGTCGGGTAACCGTCGACGTTTCTCTTACTATTAATAAAATTCCAAAAACTTTTTGGATCACGTTTTAATTTGGTTTTCATGCTCGACACATAGCTATCATAAGCTTGGCCAGCAGCAGAAAGGAATTTGTCCTTAAAATAACAGTAAATTTTGAAATCGTACTCACATTGGGACTCAACAAATCTTTTCCAGTGTTTCGTTTTTAAATTTCGCAGATGCATAATTTCAGCATTAAACCATTTAGGACGTGTTAGAAGATTTTTCTTCGTAAAGTAGGGTACTGTCAAATTTAAAATTTCAAAAATAATCATGTAAAATTTAGAAGTTGCAATGTCAATATTTGCTTCATTTAAGACCACGTCCCAATTAACCATGTCAAAAAGCTTAGACATTTCTGAAAAGTTAGCTTTTCGAAAATTAAAATCTTGAATATTACAAAAAAGACTACTTGAAAGTGAACAATCAGTATGCAAGAAACAAGTTAACGCTGGATGATGACCACTCGCTGGCAGGATTGGAGAGATGCAGGTGCTCACAACCAAAGAAGAAGCATCTGACGTAAATATGAGGTCCAAAACGCGACCATTTGCATTGAGTATGCTATTAACTTGGCAAATATTGTGAGAGTATAGTTCATCCAGGAATGCAGATTCAGCTTGACATGAAGTACTCGGAATAAGGAAACTCTCGTCGTCACATGGAGACCAGGAGACTGATGGCAAGTTAAAATCACCAAAAATTAAAAAGGTCATCTTCAGGATTCATTAGGTCCAGCACAAATTGGATTCCTCTATTAAATGTATGGTAGATTTCGATTTGAGATGACGGCACAGTGTAGAAGATTATTACAAAGATGTTGCGTGAGCATAATTTAAGTTTGACACATAAAAACTCCAATTCTAGAACGTCAGGCACGTTGACAATACAAGAATCCAACGACGAACGAATAGCACAGAGAACGCCACCTCCAACTGTAGCATTGTAGGAACAGTGTCTGTCACGTCGAAAGACAGTAAAATCAGAACTAAAAATTTCGTTGTTCAGAAAGCTGGCATTTAACCATGTCTCAGTGAAACACACTACGTCAAAGTCGCATCCAGTCGATGCGCAGAACAGCTGAGGAATTTTTGTACGAATCCCGCCTACGTTTTGGTAGTAGCAGGAGATGCGAGTACTCCGTTTTTTGAATTTCCCTTGAAGTGGGTTTTAAGGTTTCTAGGCTGAAACTCCTTGACGATCATATGAGAAGGCCAAAAATTCCCGTTTATTACATCCGCAAAGCAATATTCAGGTAGAAAAACTTTAAATGACGATATAGTTGACCCAGGTTTTTGCATAAATTTGGACGATGCAATTTTATCGCCATCTTTAAATTTATAATTTGATTGAAGGAAACCAAGTACGTCGTCTGTTGTCGTTGAGGGATCCAGTCTGGATAAGAACAATACCCTTGGTCGGCTGACTGTTTTCAGTGTTGTTATCGAAGAGATAGCAGTTTTGGCGACAACATCAGCCACTTGACTATTTCCCGAGTCCGTTTTTTCGTGCTCTGCGAGATCTTCAACCGATTCGACGCCACCATCAGGTAACGACGCTAATTTTTGTTCCGTGCCAAGTGGACGTCCTGCATCAGCATTTTCCAAAGGAATCCCAGATTTGGAACTGCGCGGCTCATTTAAGTCAACGTGGACAAAACTTTTGGTTGAATTTTGCCTATTTTTTTTGGTGATACTTTTATTGTTTATATTATTCAACGTCGTATTTAGTAAGTCAGAAATCGCATCCATTTTAGAAGTTAACGTCTCAAGTTTCGCAGTGTAATCGGTTTTTAAAGTATCGATTTGAAGAGTTTGAGATTTTAATATAGTTAAGACATCGCTTAAAGTAATATTGTTGCATTTGTCGCATCTAAAAGTTACATTTGACGATTTAGCACATGTATCCAATGTCGAAGTAGGCAGTTGGTAGCACTTTAAATGATAGGACCGATAACAAGGTCCATCACATGCTATAAATCTACTGGATCTTGACTCCACCTCTCCACATTTTCCACATTTTGGGTCGCAAAAAGAATTACTAGCAAATGCCATAGTTTTTGCTTTGCGATTTCACGTAAATTGTTTTATGTAATTTGTTTGCTGTGCGTATAAAATGTTAATGATTACCAAAAATCCCGTTGGCGCTGTTATCGTTTAGAAAGGTTTGAAGCTCAGAAACGGCAAAATTTTCAAAAATTTCACACTGACAACACGCAGAAATGTCAAAATTTGAAATGTTTATGTTTTGAAATTTTTATAAACAATGTCGATCAACGACAGTAAAAAGCGCGGCAAACTGATAATTGTCTTTTTCAATAGATATATGTGTGATTGTGTGAAATTGTCAAAAAGTTTAAAAGTTTGCTTTACGAAAAAAAGAAGACTGCGCAAAACTACGATGACAATTTTATAATCACCAGGACAGCGAAATGTGAACCATCGACACAGCAAGACACTTCGTATGAAAGCAACTTCCAAGCACTCAAAATTACAATCCTATTAGGCAACAACTCACTAGGCAACAATTCTGTATCAACGTGATCTGATAATAACCGGAGTTAAGATCGAGTACGGTGTAAACTTTGCCACCTGATACAGCGGCTAATTGCACTTCTACGACTGGCATCGCAAATGGCTGCTTGACGGTGATAGAATTCAGCGCTCTGAAATCCACGCACATACGACCGCTACCTCCTTCTCTCTTTACTAATCAATCGGAGACGAGTACTCGGATTCAGTGCGTTGTATAATTCCGGCTTCCAATAGCTCTGCTATTATTTCGGATACTCGTTGGCGTTTGGCGAACGGAATACGGTGCGGCTTCAATTTTACGGGTTTATCGGATTTTAGTTCGATTTCCATGTTGACGGATTTTGCTCTGCCTATATGTGTGGTATCTGTGGAGAAACAATCTGAAAACTGATTAATAATTACTTTCAAATTCTCCGTCTCTTCGCGGCTGATGTTCGGTCCGACGTCCAAATCTGAGAATCGATCGTCCTCCACAACACAAGTGCCCGATGACATTATCAAGCGGGTCGATGGAACACACACGAGATCTCTACCCAATAAAATCTGGTTCGGAATCAGCTGATCTGGTACGATACATAGCGTGGTACGGATAGTCAGCGAGTCGATACGAATATCGGCTGTTATAGACTCAGATGAGGTGTACTTTCCTCCGGCAAATCCATTGAGCTCGGCGGCGGTGTTCATTTCACGATTTCCTTCGATGATATCGGCCAAGGACTTCTGAATTAACGACTTAGGACTGCCAATATCGACAAATCCTGTAACTTGTCGACCATTAATTCGTACTACCTTTAAAACTGGATTATTTTCAAAACGGGGTTCGGCTTCGATGCATCGGATAGCACTACTCGGCCCTGGCTGCACCTCTGGACAGCGCTCAGAAGTATGACCAGATTTGTTGCACTGATTACATCTCGGATGGCGTTGCGGCTTCGGACATTGTGCAGATAAATGCCCTTCTTCAAAGCAATTATAACACTTTCGTGGCGGTTTATTAGACTGAGTTGTCTGCGAATTAGGCGGTGTCGATGCCGGCTGTACTCTTCCTGAATCCAGATTGAACGGTGCTGGTCGGTGTCGAATCTGTGAAGGCTTGACATTTTCCTGGCATCTGTTAGACTAATATCAACGCGGACAGCATGTCCCCAGTTGACGAAATATCCATTCCCGCAATTGCATTTTGCAACCCCGGAAATTTCAACCCATGACGGATATACTGAATCACGCTCCTTTCGGGTAACTGACCTCTTCTTCCAAGAGCACACTGTTGAAAGAAAAATTCCTCTACAGTTTGGCCCGGTTTGCGATACGTATTCATCATGCGAATATGGATATCCCCGTCTGTTTCGTGAGATGGGAAACTAGACCTCAGCAGGCTCTCGTATGCTCCCCAAGCAATAGGCACGTCAATTAGACCATCATTCCACAGCTTGGCTGGACCTTTGAGTTTTGTTTGAACTGAAAATATCAACATAGCGTCGTTCCGCTGATACGCTGCTCTCAAACGATTGACCCGTGACAGGAATTGACCCATAGTAAGCGACGAAGGTAATGCGGGATTAAATTCCGGTAATATCTCAATAATATCACGTACCTGATGAAAAGGTCTAACGGCTGGATTACGGTTAACTTATTTATTTGATCTTTTAATTGCGCCACTTCACTTTCTCCAGATTCATCGTCATCAGTCTCAATTTCAACTTCATCACTGTTTTCGTACTCAGATAAAGCCTTTATCAACTGTGCTTTACTACCGTCGGTTGACACTTCTCTTTCAGCTAATAGTGCCCGCAGTTGGTCTACTTTTAACTTTGATATTTTTACAACCGACATTTTTTTGAAGTGAAAACTTCTTTAGCGCCGTTGTGAGTGATTTAAAACTCGATGAAACGAAAAAGCGACAGTAAAAAGAGATAGGATTTTTTAGCCTGCGAGAAAATGAGATAGAATACAGATGGGTGCCGGTCAATTTATCGTAAACAAGAGTGATGAGTAGGGGGAAGGGGAGAAGTGGTAGGAGGGTGGTAGGTGGAGGGAGGAAGTGGAGACAGGAGGGGATAAATTACTGATGTTTCGTCATACATTGCAATATATACATCTATATATATAAAAATGGATGTTTGTCTGTTTGTCTGTCTGTCTGAGATTACAAAACTCAAAAACTACCGGACCGATTTTTACGCGGTTTTTTGCAAAATGATCTGTGTTGCCAGGAGCAGGTTTTTAGCCAGGAGCAGGTTAAATTCGAAACGAAAGGTCCTGTAAGGATAATGAAAATATCCTTTTTCCCATTTTTCCCCGGAAAAATTTGCATTTTAGGGTTTTTGGTGTCGCTGATCACGAATCCGGTATTAGATTTACAAAATTCGAAACGGAAGGTCCTGTAAGGATAATGAAAATATCCTTTTTCTTATTCTTCCCCGGAAAAATTTACGTTATAGGGTTTTGGGGTCGCTGATCACGAATCCAGTATTAGATTTTCAAAATTCGAAACGGAAGGTCCTGTAAGGATAATGAAAATATCCTTTTTCCCTTTTTTCCCCGGAAAAATTTGCACTAGAGGGTTTGTAACCGAGGGTTGGATTTTCAAATGTAATTTTTGTTGTTCTAGGGAGCAGAAGGGAGTCGACAGCATGCTAGTAAAAACGGCTATAGCTCGCCGGAAATGGGTGGGTTCTTTTCCTTCTTTCCCATAAGAAACCTCGATCGACAAAGAATTCATGCTGTCTGGGAAGAGATCTCATTTTCTCGACGCTTAACTCTGAAGAAGGATTATGAATAAAATTTAAAATCTATTGCCATTTAATTTCCCATTGCGATTTTTACCTGAGACACACTCATCCCCGCAGCTGCATCCACCCACCCCTAATAAACTTAGCAAATCATGTTAATACGTTTCACTTGAGTTTAGTGAAAAAAATTTGTTTCGTTTAATTTATACATAATTTATTTATCTTAATTTATTTCATGGAATACTTAAATAACATGCACCAAACTTCAAAATATAATAATGAATAAATAATAATATATAATATAATAAATATAAGTTGTAGCAAAAATAATTTAACAACACATGCAATAAAATTCCTAATGCTTTAGACAATAATAAAAATGAAATTAAGTACGCCGAGTAGTTAACCACGTAGTAAATTTGGTAAGATGATTTTCCAGAATATTTTTCGTCGCAATATACTTTGAAATTGGCCAATTTAAAAGAAACCCCGAAATAACAGTTTCAATATTACTGTATGCGTCTACTAAACCGGTTTATGTAAGAAAACGTGGTTTCCACTTTACACTTCAGAAATACAGTTAATGTACAAATTTTAAATTAATTATTTTTAAATTTATGCGTTGATTGTGTGAGATTCGTTCGAGTTGAATATTTTTATCTTGCAGGAACTATGAAAGTCGCCAAGAAAAGTAAAACGTGGTTAAATGTCCATGTATATGTCCTTGTGTTCGACGAAAGAAAATATATGGTGCATGCTCTACTGACTTCTCATAAATTATGTCACTAATTTGACGGTTCGACGTATATTAGAAAAATCGGAATTATCCGGTGATGTATCGAGCATGAATTTTTTTATTATGCCTTTAAAATTAGACCTCCCCTAATTAAGGTAGTCTCTGGCCACATGGAAATTTTTTTTTTGGTGCTAGATCGTGGTGCGCTTATATCAAGGCGGCTACTGAGTTGCATCAGAAAAAACGCTTACCAATGGCCGGTTAAAGTCCACGTTGACTAACAATCTTCGCCTTGGTTTTCTTTCAGGAACTGGAAAATTTCACTAAATAAAAATTTTGCCACACAATTAGAAAAAAAACTACCCACTTTAATTGCACTTTTCAGTCAGCCTAGCGAATTTTAAAAAGTATTAACTTTTTAACCACAATTAGAATTTTACTGATCAAATTTTCACTTAATTTGGGGAGGTTTTGAAGTTAAAACCTTTCTCAGCCAGAGATCAAGACAAAATGAACATGATTAAGATAATCTCACAAAATTTTAGACCATATTCTAATTAGTGTAATAGATTACATTAATCGCGTCAGTACGACGCTAAAACGCATCCAGGATTCCTTGAAAGAAAGTGTGTTTTTCATTGTGGCTATAAAAATTTAGTACATGACTGGATCTTGAGTAATTTTAATTTGGAAGATAATTTAATAGTTAAATGTGCGGAAAAGTTTCAAAATTTGCCAAACAAACTGTCGGCTTATATTATAAATCAAAAAGAAAATATCTAATTGTTATTTCTTGTAAAATTTCCATTACAAGTCAGTTTAGCCGAGACACAACCCAAGTCAGCGAAATTTGGTAAATTTGAAACGATGTTTTAATTAAAAGTTGGACACCTTAGGTTACACGTGGTAAGCTCAATATGTTTAATTTATATTTTTTTTTCTCTCAAATTTCAACAATCTGATATATTATGTATTTTAGTTGAATGGACAATTGTGGTGAATATAAATCATTAGCAACATGTTTCCGAAGAATTCATCAACAGCGCCATCCTATTCGAATTTATTTTAAAGCTCGGTTTGTTTATTTTATAAATTGTTAGGACACGAGCCTTGTGCCTTGGCGTTTGCCCCACGTTGGGCGCCATTTTTGTTAGGACACGAGGGTTAGAATTTTAATACACGTGGGTTATGGAAGCTGGTACACGGCACACAACTAGTCTCGTCCGCTAGCTCAAGTCAGGGGGGTGGGATCTTGTGATGCCAGCCACCATATCGGCCCTTCCAAAAAGTTTGTGTGCACTGAATTTAATTTCAAAATTATTTTTATACACTCTAAACGAACGCGATATCACACCGAAATTTAACGAACAATGATTGACTCACTACGATGGTGTTTAATGAGCCGGCCCTTCCCTTCCTTTAGCCCTTGTAAACCGAAATCACAATTTTTTCGGGCTCCCATAATGTTAGTGTGGCCGAGGGGTCTTAGGAGAGGAAAATTACCAAAACATTATCTTCAAGTTATTTCAAATTTAATCAAAAACGATACTCTAAGAACTAAATACATCAGAAATTGAATAAATAATTCGAAATTTTCAAGGAAACATCATATATAATGCAATAGAAAATTTGGTTGGAAAATTAAAGTGGCAATAATTGCCAGAATTTTAAATTTTAAAGTAGAACAAAAATCTTTGAATAATTCAAAACGAATCTAATAAAAAAACGTGCGCAAGCGCTCGATTTGGCGCATGAATAATCAACGCGTAGATATGTATAAAAATTTACTTTTTTAAATTAGTTTTTCAAATTAATAAGATCGCATTAAAATCACTGATACATTAAGAAAATACCTGATATAAATTGTTGTCTCCCACGACAGATCTGGCGTAGCAGCAACTCTCCTGAAATTCCTTTAAAACTTATGATGAAAATTTTAATGCGTTCTTTCACACTTTATGTTTTCGTATTTTAGGATGATTTTAAATAAAGATGATGCGGTATCGTAAATAAAGATGATTCTGGATACTTATAAAAGATGATTCTGGATCATTATAAAGATGATTATTGAGATGAATAAAGATGATTATTTTTATAGAATTTAAGCAGCAAAACGGATGAACGAGATTTGATGAGCACATGCGGTCAGCAATACATAGAAAAAAACAGGAACGACAAGTTGAAAGGTAGCGTGGATTTTATGGATCATTTCCGCCTAGGAAGTCCACCACGTTTTTCCGGAGAAACTCAGCCGGATGTAAGGGCATAAAGTTTAGAGGTTTTTATCCCTTCTACGATGATTCACTTGAATCGATTTTAACGTGTTACAGGAATCGATTTTAACGTGTTACAGGAATCGATTTTAACGTGTTACAGGAACCCCTTCTCGGGGTATCCTTTTTTTCCGAATGAAAATTCGACGATCGCACACCGGCGATTAAACAGAAATCGTGGAAAACGATAAAGATCGTCGAGGCTTTCCAATCAAAAAAAAACCACTTGGAGGAAAAAAATATTTTTTGCCGTATGGCGTGACTTTATACTGATATAGGGGTCTCCCTGGAACAGTGAAAGCTGTTTTTTCGCGTGAAGATAATTCGAGCGGAATCTGCCAGAAAGCTTCTTTCAAATCCAATTTGGATATCACTTTGGCTTTCGGCAGTCTGCTAAGAATTCCATCGATCAAGGGTAAGGGGTATGCGTCCTTTTTCGTATGCTTATTCAGCTTCCTTGAGTCAAGACAGAGTCGAACGCGGTCAGGCTTCCGTATAAGAACGACAGGACTACTCCAGTCACTCTTGCTTTCTTCGATGATGTCCAATGACAACATACGATCGAGTTCTTTGTAAAGAAGTTTCTCGACAGCAGGCGAGACAGCAAAATGACGCTGCTTGATAGGTTTTGTTTCGCCAACATCGATAATATGTTGACAAAGTGTGGTTCGGCCAAGTCCATTCTTCACGGAAGAAGGAAATAGACTTTTGACCGTTTCTAATCGATCTCTCTGCATAGGAGTTAAAGTAATGGCATTTGAATTTTCAGATTCTAATTCGGAAACTTTGATTTCATTTATACAACTAGGAATTATATCAAAAGCGAACCAGAAATCGATGCCAAGATATAATTTTTGCTTTAGTTGGGGAACTAAGAACAATTTTAAAGCTTTCGTTTGGTTACGAAAGGTAACCTGAACGTTAAGACAACCATAAATCTTTTGAAGAGTTCCGTCGGCTGTTTGGACATTTGTATAACTTTTCAAACAGTCATTTTCTTCCAACAGTTTTTCTGCGAAATCATTGCCTGCGCAACTCACAGATGCTCCACTATCGAGCAATCCTAATATAGGGGTGGAATTTATCTGTACCTGAGCATAAGGACGAACGCCATCCTCATTCAAGGATACAATAGCAGATAGTTCACGCTTGATGAAGTGATATTTGTTTCGAAAGCTTCTCCATCTCACGGTGGATCGTTTGGGATGTTTACGAATTCTAGAAGCTTGCGAACGCTGAAACGTAGCAATAACGGGTGGTGTATTAAAAATTCGGAATCGGGCAAGACGATATTCTTGAAGACGTTGATGGTAGGGTTTTAGAGGTCGAAGCAGTGGTTTAAATGTGTTTGTTGACACGTCTGAGTTATTTTGTAAGTCTGAGGTTAAAGATAAGTCTGAGGTTAAAGATAAGTCTGATGATTTTGAAATTACTTTGAGCGGAAGCGGCTGTCGTTGCTCACACTCGCACTTTCGTTTTTTGGGGTGCATTTCGGGCACTGTCGCTTGTAGGTGTTTTTCAACCCACAACCATAACAAAACAGAGTTGGCGGTTGCTCGCAATCCATGAAAACATGATTACCTTCACAATTCCAGCATTTCAGGACTCGTTTGGGCAATGCCATAGCAGCAATTTCGCCGTCATATTCTGGTTGACATTCTTCTGCCAGTGGATTATCATCAACTTCAATCTCCGATGTTATCGGTCAGTCTGTCCGTTATTGTTAAGGTTAATGTTGATTAATCAGAAAAAACACCTATGGTTCTTTTTTATTAATTTATTGTATCTTTTTAACTTGTAACTGAACATTCAAACACTTCATTTATTTAGTTTAACTTAACATTTTCGTTTAATTTAGTTAAACTTAACATTTTAGTAATTCACAAATATCTTGGGGTTTCTCGGTCTAATTATTGAAAAATTTTTAGATTACTTCATATAATCTTTATTGCGCCTCTACGTTTCGCCTGCTGTCGCTAGGCATCCTCAGGAGGTCTTAACTGTTATAAAACTTTTTAATGATTAAGCTTCCAAAATGTTTAACAAAAATCACCTTTTTCACAATAATAACTTTTACAAATCGATATCAAGCAATAATAAATTAAATAAGTTAACATAAATTAACAGAAAATCGAGGTCTACTCTCGTCCAAATCGTCAAATAAACTAACTTTAATAAAAGCTTAAATTTTTTTGTATTGTTACTGTAATAAAGCACAATAAACGTCGTTCACATTGTCAATATCTGTCCTTTTATTGATGCTATTTTTGGACCTACAAATTTCTAACGCTTCAAGAGTCATTCTTTTGTAATAATGATTCTCTTTGTGCAAAATTTTTACCCTATCATAATTAGGAATATGGTTTTTGTTGACACAGTGTTCTGCTAATGCAGTTTTTTGGCCAGATTTTGACTTTATGTCTGATTTATGTCCCGAAATTCTATTTTTTAGACATTGACCTGTTGTGCCTATATATACAGCAGAACAACTTTCATTTTTGTTACCCTCACAAGGAATCTCATACACCACGTTGGATTTCATGTCTCTTTTAACTTTATCTTTGAGCTTTGTAAAGCATCTATTAAGTGTAATAGAGGGTTTAAAAGCTACAGAAAGCGAAGGATTAGATTTTTTTTAAATATTACCAATGTTTTCAGAGAGACCTGGTATATAACGTAGGCTTCTGTAACCCCTTGTGGTGTCAACATTATCATCTGTTGTTCTGTTATCTCTATCCGTGACTTGTTTATTTATTACATTTCTTATAACCGTTTCTATAATTTTTCTAGGATACCCATTATTTAGAAGAATGTTCTTTACTTGTGTTATGTTTTTACTATGGAATTTTTCATGACTTAATGTAAGTACTTTCGAAACGAAATTTCTCGCCGTATTTATTTTAATATGCTTCGGATGGTAGGAGAGAAAGCTGAGCATTCTCCCCGACGCCATATTTTTTTGATACCAATCCGTGATCAACACATCTCTCTCCCTTATCACCTTCACATCGAGATAGGGTAACATTCCCTTCTCTTCAATCTCCACGGTGAACTGAAATTTATGGTGAAAATCATTTAAAGCATTGAGCATAGTTTCTGTTTTCTCACGTGGTACAATCGCGAACATATCATTTAACACATATCTTAACATTTTAGTTTAATTTAGTTTAACTTAACATTTTAGTTTAATTTAGTTTAACTTAACTTTAACTGAACTTGATTCAACTATCATCGAACACTGATCATTATTGACAATTGATCTTTCCACAAAATAATTGACCTTTCTTAGCTATTGAGCATAACTTACTGCTAATCTGCTATTGAACTACTCCTTCGCTATTGGCCGTCATGGCCCTTTTATTGGTGAACTCCCTTCTTTTGGAAGCACCTTATCGATTGGCTTATAGCCAATCAAAAACTTCGTTAAGTGTCCACTCGAAAGCTGATTGGCTGCAGTTGGACTTCCAACGATGCATTCCATCAGCTTGAATGTAATACACATGTGCAGCTTGTTTATTTAGGCCACTTCGTAAATCACGTTGCGAGGTAACGTGAGCTACCTTCGCAGTTTGTTTACGTTGGGCAATTCCAGGTGCACATTGTATTCGGTAATTTGTGTGGATCTTTGCACTTTGTGTGACCGACATATGTTGGCCAATACTTGCTACATCGAATTGTATCGAAATGTGCGTCTTTTGCACTTTGGTGGCCCACTTATGTTGGCCAATATTGATTGGAATTCGATGCGCTTGTCATTTACGTACACCGGGGTCATTGATCATTACTTTTCCGGGTTGCGTAAATGTACTTTCTTGGAAACATTCATAAATCATGCGATTTATGGATGTTTCTATTTGTTCTTTGTTTCAAAGGGAATATCTCATACTTCGTTAGATTTGAAGGATATTCCCTATGAAATGGCTAGTCGTGTGGGTGGTCACTTATGACACCTTTCCCCTTAAAAAAAGAAAGTTGAACAAATGAAATGAAGTTTGACTTTCTTAAACGATTTAAGTTTCGAATCAGTTCAGTGAGTTTTACATTAATGTAACATATTTTCTTCTCTATATTCCTAATTAATTATTTATTTATTTACTATCAGCCATACAGGGCAGTTCTCATAGACTCAATTACTTATTTATTGTTATATATATGTATATATATTTTAGATCTTTCTTTAGTGCTTCTCAAATTTCAAAAATTTTATGACTAATCATTTTATTTTCTATCTTTTAGTTATCTATGTTATATATCTTTTTTGTTTTTTTTTTTCTTAGTTAGTTTTAACAGCTATAATTATTTAATCTTGAATTTAATGCTTATATATGTATTTTGTTACAATATTTATTTTGTATTTGATAATATTTTTTTTTTTTTTTACTATTTATTTCCATATTTCGTTATATATTATAATCGTTTTATTTTCTAAACTATTGTCATATAAATTTTTTTTTATTTGTTTGTGTTGTCAAACTTTAATTAAAACAAACATTATTTATTTATTCATATATATATTTTTTTTTTATATTTTATAATTGCTAGGTTGCTCTACACAGTGGAATAGGGCCCACCTCTTTTTTAGTTGTCACTTGTTCCGTAAACTCTATTTCATTTTTATTTTCGCTATTCTGTTTTAATCGAAAACGTTTTTTTTTCGAAAAATAAGGGTACGTTTACTACATTTGTTAATCGATGAAATGCCTTAGATTGTTGTTATGAATCACCTTTTCGCGATTCTTAATCTTAACCGTAGTGTTTTCAGGTGAATTTACATGAGTAACCTCATGTGGACCGGACCAAAGTGATGCGAACTTATTTGGTCGGGCGAAATTTTTGATTAGTACCTTTTCTCCAACGTTAAAAGTTGCTGGCCTGGTACCTTTATCGTAGTACAATTTAGAGGTATTTTTGCTCTTTTTTATACTTTCCCGTGCTATTTCGTGTGCGTATTGTAATCGCGCTCTTAATTCGTTTACGTAATTCTCGTAGTTATAATTTGTGGTCGGCCTAGATTTTAATTTTCCCGGAAGCTCTGCTTCGTACCCGTATAGTAGTTCATACGGTGTATGGTTGGTGCTGCTATGGGGTGTTGTGTTGTACACTAACATAGCGTATGGCAACCAACTATCCCAACTTTGTTGGTCCTTATTTACGTAGTGACGCAGATACTCGGTAAGAGTTCTATGGCTACGTTCTAAAGCTCCGTTGGTCTGGGGGTGATAAGGAGCCGTTTGTACTTTACGAGCATTGAGAAGTTTACAAGTCTCTGTAAAGATTTCGCTGAGAAAATTTGCTCCCTGATCCGTCAGAATAGTTTCTGGGATACCATGTCGACATACTATGTTTGTAACAAAATTCTCTGCTACCATTCTGGCTTCCATATTTGCTACAGGCATTGCTTCGGAAAATTTTGTTAGGTCATCTTGAAATGTGAGAATGTACTTGTTTCCCGTGTAACTTTGGGGTAAGGGACCAACTAGGTCCAGAAATACTTTTTCAAAAGGGCGTTTTGCCGTACTCGTGATCTTCATTGGTATTTGGTGTTGTCGGACAACCTTGTTCATTTGGCACGATGCGCATTTGTTTATGTAATTTTTTACGTCCCGAGCCATCGTTGCCCAGTAGTAAACACGCTTTAATCTTTTAATGGTTCGGTTTACACCTTGGTGACCACCTATTGGCGAGTCATGGTATTCTTTTATTACCTGCTCTATTTCCACCTGAGTTTCCAATGTTATAACCCGGTTTAGGAATAATCGAACGATTTTGATATCTTTTGCCGATATGATTTGCTTGATAATTTCCATGGAACGGTCTAAACTTTCCTTGTCTTTTGTTGGTAAGGAAATGGGTAGTTCCTGCATTCTTTCCTTAATGACTATTTCTTTGAACGTGTTTATGGTTTTTTCGAAGAGTTCTTCATCTCTTCTGGTTCGTAGGGGTATTACGATCGTTGCTACTATAAATTTTTCGTTTTTTACTCTTGTTTCACTAATTTCTCCTATTTTTGGTATCGTGGTTCCCACACCTTTTGGTAATTCTTCTGGGCTCGTCACCGCAAAGAATTTTACCCTGTGTTGCTTGTTGTCAATAAGTCTTTCATTTGTAATCGAAACTTGTATCCGATTGTTCTCATTTGGGCCTGTCAGGTTATTTTCACATCTTTCTACCTCGCGTTGTGCTTGACCTCGAGTTTTTACCATTGACACTTCTTTGGCCAAATCTTCCCTTCTAACGCGACTAAGAGCGTCAGCGTTGGTGTTATATTTCCCTGATTTGTGTATTATTGTATAGTCGTATTCCTCTAATTTTATTCTCCAGCGCATTAGTCTGGATGAGGGATCCTTAATACTCATTAACCACACTAGAGGCTTATGATCGGTAACTATTGAAAATTTATTACCGTACACGTAGGGTCGGAATTGCTCCACTCCATACAATATGGCTAACAATTCTTTCTCTATAGTAGAGTAATTACACTCTGCTGTATTCAGTGAACGACTGGCGAAACTAATGGGTCGATCTTTTCCAATTGGACCTTGGGAAAGCACAGCTCCCATTGCGAAGTTACTAGCGTCAGTTGTGATGAGGAAAGGTTCCTCGAAGTTTGGGTACGCTAATACAGGTTCAGATATTAACTTTTCTTTTAAAGTTTCGAATGACTCGTCACAGAACGCGTCCCATTTAAATGGAACGTCTTTCTTAAGAAGTTTAGTGAGAGGCTTTGCTATTTTAGCGAAATTTTCTATGAATCTCCGGTAATATCCAACGAATCCCAAAAAGCTTTTTATATCCTTTTGAGTTTTTGGTACCGGAAAATTTTTTACGGCCTCTAACTTTGCCGGGTCTGGGTGTACTCCGGATTCGTCGACTACGTGACCCAGGTAGGCTATTTGTTTTCCCATGAAATGACATTTATCTGGTTGTAACTTAAGGTTATTTTGGCGTAGTCGTTCAAATACTGTCCTCAACTTTTGATTATGCTCGTGTAGAGAATAACCGTATACTACAATATCATCCAAGTAGACGAAACATTCTATACCCTGCAATCCTGCCAAAACTGTATTCATCAGGCGTTGGAATGTTGCCGGGGCCCGTTTCAATCCAAATGGCATACGGTTGTAGTGGTAGTGACCGTACGGAGTGCTAAATGCCGTCTTTTCTCGATCACTCGGGTTCACTTGTATTTGGTGATACCCACTTGCCAAATCTAATGTAGTAAAAACTTTTGCTCTACCCAATTGATCTAAAATTTCCGTTATGTTGGGTAGGGGGAAAGCATCTCCCTCGGTAATATTATTTAACTTCCTGTAGTCCACAACTACCCGCCATTTTTTATTTCCTTGGCTATCTGGTTTCTTAGGTACCAGTAGTAGTGGTGAATTCCAGGGACTCTGACTTTCTTCAATTAGCCCGTCGGTGAGCATCTGCTCTACCTGTCGATTGATTTCCGCCTTTTGCGATTGGGGTAACCTGTATGGTTTTGTATGTATTGGGAGTTGCCCAGATTTGGTCGGAATGTCATGTAATGTTGCATGGGTGTAAGTGAGTTGATCACCTTCTAGAAAAAATAAGTCATTGTACTCTTCACATAACTCTACGATTGAATCATGCTCTTCACTATTGCAGTGCTCTAACTTCAGTGCTTGTCTGAGTTTGCGTAGACGCCCGTTTATTTGGTCATAGTTCGACTCTCCCCCAGGTGGTTAAAATCCTCCAGGCTCTCAAAATTCAGTCTTACATCCCCCTCGTCCATGGTCACTTCGTGATCATTCAGGTTCAACATTGCCACTGTCACGGTGTAACCGGGAATGACTCCCTTACCTTGTGACGCAATACCTGCATGTGATCGTGCCTGAACTATTGTGTCGCCCACGAAAACTCCCGGAATAATTTCCTGTTTCGTGCATAAGGCTTCACCTTTTATTGAGGTTGTAATCTGAGTATCCACCTTGGATCTGGCTGGAAGAATAATCTTTCGTGACTTTGTGGGAACGTCTCTTCTCAGACTTTGTTCGTATTCTTCTTCATTCATTATTTCTTGATCCTTATCTGTTAGGATGTCTTTTGGGTTTAATTTAATTTTGTTATGGTTACCAGGTTTTTACAATTGCCTTTGCTTAATTATTCTGCTATTCTCTGATAGTCTTACTATATTTTTATTTATGCTGCCATTCTCTGATGGTCTTACTACATTTTTATTTATGCTGCCATTCTCTGATGGTCTTACTACATTTTTATTTATGCTGCCATTCTCTGATGGGCTTACTACATTTTTATTTATGCTGCCATTCTCTGATGGGCTTATTACATTTTTATTTATATTTTGTTCAGTATTGGCAATGGATTTCCTTGGCACGTTTTCATTGTTAGTTGCAATATCCACTTCTGCATTAAAGAATTCCTTTGCGTCAATTGCAAAGTTTGGGTTCTCTTTCTGCAAATGTTGCACTGATATTGTCAATGTTTGTTCTAAATAATTTAGTTTTCCATTGTAGTGGAAAAGGAAATCGTTCCCTACCAATGCATCATAATGCATTTGGACTTCGGGTCCGACAATATGGAATGGGTGCTTAATTTTTAAATCCAAATCTCCTGTAGAGATTGGAATTGTTTCGTTTAAAATCCCTTTTGTCTCCGTGTCATTTCCGAATATACTTGTTAATTTTATTAGTTCGTTAGTTTGTGGGGCACACTCGTCTCTTAATGCGGTTGCCTGCATCAAACTAATTTCGGCGCCTGTATCCACCAAACATATTAACTCTGTTTGTTTGGTAGAGGCGAAAGGGATCTTGGCATTGACACTGCGTTTGGTAACCATCAACGGGATGGTTACTCTGAACCGCGATGGACATCGGCTTCTACTCGGAGTTGGTTCCAGCGGGGCTGGCTTCCGGTGATTCCACCACGCTCGTTGAAGATTTCCGAGTCGTCATCTGCGTTTAGCATGTTGACGTGCGGATTTCTTCCTTGGTTAGGAGCTATATTGAAATTACTACTTGGGTTATTATTCATAAAACCCTGTCGTTGGTTTTGGTTATTTTGATAACCTTGTCGCGGATTTTGGTTATTTTGATAACCCTGTCGCTGGTTATTACTCGGGAATCCCTGTCGTTGACTTGGATTATTGTTTCCCTGGTACCGTGGAGTTGGTCCTCGATTTTGTTTGTAACCTTGGGTCTGTTGAGACTGATTGTAGGGTTGTCGATTGAGGTTTCGACTTGGGCCCCCCGTGTTACCTTGAAAGGGTGGCTGCCTTAGTTGCTGGTCCCTCATGCGAATAACGTGATTTGGGCGACTGCAGTACCCACAGAATACGCTATTTACTTCCCGTTTTATTGCCGGTTGCTGTATTCCAGGCTTGAAACTTGGGAGTTGATTTTTCCGATAACACTGATCTATTCCATGTCCGTTTTTTCCACAAAACTCACATTTTGTGACGGATGGCATGCTGTTTGTCTCTATCGGACGAATTCTGATGGCTTCCTCTATGACGTAATTTGTCAACTCCTTGAGGGTGGCCTTACGAGCTGTTTTTGCCAGAATGCGGAGTCCATCGTTTCGGATTCCGTCTTCGAACGCTCGGATCGCTAGTTTCTCGTTTTCTAGCTTCCTCCCTGCGGTGAGGGCGTCCCCTATACGTGTGGCACTGTTTAGTAGTGCTAAAAGGTTTCGCGACCTACTCACGAAATCCTTGATTTCTTCCTTTGGACCTTGTCGAAGCTTACATATCTCCGACTGGATGTCCGCGGCCTCACGTCGATCCAGGAATTGTTCTTCCAATTCTTTCTTCAATTCTTCCCAAGAGGCAAATTCCTCGAATTTTACAAGATCGTAGGCTGGCCCAGACAGCTTAGTCTTAATAATGTTAAGTATTAAGTTCTGATCTGCGGGTGTTTTTGCCGTGGAGGCAACCATGCTACAGCATGTCAGAAATCTGTGCAGCTCCTCTGATTTCCCGGTGAAATCAGGGATCATGCTGCGTGCATCGGCTATCGATATTCGTAACTCGTTAGTCTCCGGCATTATTGCGTACTCGGTTCCCGAACGTAGGGGAATGATTGCGGATAAAAAAGAAAAAATAACCAAGGAAAATAAAACTTTACGAGATTATGGAAAACAACGTATTCTTATTTTCCTTTGACTTACTAAAAAAAAATTTTGCCTGTTACGTATTGTTTATTTTAATTTTTTATTTGACAAGACAACAAAAAATTTGGATACTTCCAGAAAATTTGGCTGATACTTTTATTATCTATTGTTATTATAAAAAGGGAACCTTATTTATTTTAATTTCAACATATCTATAATGATTAATTTCTCCCTTTTTTTTATAAATGGATAAAGATTTCTTTCCTTTATTCTAAAACTTTTGTTTATGGAAAATTTGCATTTTTTTTCTCTTCTTTTTTTTCTATATGTAAAAATTTTACTTATACTGTAGAGACTTATATTCTAGACTTACGCAAGATTTCCCTCCATCTTTTCTGATGTGGTTGTTGTCGCTGTTGTTGTTTTTGTCGCCGTTGTTGCGGTTGTTGTTGTTGTTGCCGTTGTTGCTGCTGTCGCCGTTGTTGTTGTTTCTTCTTCTAGCCAGTAGCTAAAGTTGAGTGCTCCTGCCTTCTTGTAGGCTTCCAATTCCTTTTTTATGGAGACCGAGATGTTCCAATCTTGGGTGACGTCCTCGTCTACTGTAATGATGTTGCAGCTCATTTCTTTATCGACGCTCTATTTATACTGCCTCGACAGTTTCCGTTGCTCTTCGTCGTTCTATTTATACTGCCTCGGCAGTTTATTTTGAAGCACTTTAAGTTATTTAGTTAGAATCTACACATTTATAGATATTATTAAGCGACGTACTTTATTATTTCGTCGTCAGGATCCATTCTCTAGTATGTAACCAGATCTGTTAATTTTTCATTGGTTTTCACTTTATAAAAAAAAAAATTCTCACTTTTCCGTTGGTAGGGGATTTGCGTTATTTGGTCACGCAGGATCCCACCGCTGCCACCAAATTTGTTATCGCCTGATAACGTTATTGTTAAGGTTAATGTTGATTAATCAGAAAAAACACCTATGGTTCTTTTTTATTAATTTATTGTATCTTTTTAACTTGTAACTGAACATTCAAACACTTCATTTATTTAGTTTAACTTAACATTTTAGTTTAATTTAGTTTAACTTAACTTTAACTGAACTTGATTCAACTATCATCGAACACTGATCATTATTGACAATTGATCTTTCCACAAAATAATTGACCTTTCTTAGCTATTGAGCATAACTTACTGCTAATCTGCTATTGAACTACTACTTCGCTATTGGCCGTCATGGCCCTTTTATTGGTGAACTCCCTTCTTTTGGAAGCACCTTATCGATTGGCTTATAGCCAATCAAAAACTTCGTTAAGTGTCCACTCGAAAGCTGATTGGCTGCAGTTGGACTTCCAACGATGCATTCCATCAGCCTGAGTGTAATACACATGTGCAGCTTGTTTATTTAGGCCACTTCGTAAATCACGTTGCGAGGTAACGTGAGCTACCTTCGCAGTTTGTTTACGTTGGGCAATTCCAGGTGCACATTGTATTCGGTAATTTGTGTGGATCTTTGCACTTTGTGTGACCGACATATGTTGGCCAATACTTGCTACATCGAATTGTATCGAAATGTGCGTCTTTTGCACTTTGGTGGCCCACTTATGTTGGCCAATATTGATTGGAATTTGATGCGCTTGTCATTTACGTACACCGGGGTCATTGATCATTACTTTTCCGGGTTGCGTAAATGTACTTTCTTGGAAACATTCATAAATCATGCAATTTTGGATGTTTCTATTTGTTCTTTGTTTCAAAGGGAATATCTCATATTTCGTTAGATTTGAAGGATATTCCCTATGAAATCGTTTATACCTAGTCGTGTGGGTGGTCACTTATGACACCTTTCCCCTTAAAAAAAGAAAGTTGAACAAATGAAATGAAGTTTGACTTTCTTAAACGATTTAAGTTTCGAATCAGTTCAGTGAGTTTTAGATTAATGTAACATATTTTCTTCTCTATATTCCTAATTAATTATTTATTTATTTACTATCAGCCATACAGGGCAGTTCTCATATACTCAATTACTTATTTGTTGTTATCTATATATATAAAAATGGATGTTTGTCTGTTTGTCTGTCTGTCTGTTTGTCTGTCTGTCTGTTTGTTTGAGATTACAAAACTCAAAAACTACTGGACCGATTTTTACGCGGTTTTTTGCAAAATGATCTGTGTCGCCAGGAGCAGGTTTTTAGCTATGTAGATTTTCAAAATTTGAAACGGAAGGTCCTGTAAGGATAATGAAAATATCCTTTTTCCCATTTTTCCCCGGAAAAATTTGCATTATAGGGTTTTTGGGGTCGCTGATCACGAATCCGGTATTAGATTTTCAAAATTCGAAACGGAAGGTCCTGTAAGGATAATAAAAATATCCTTTTTCCCATTTCTCCCCGGAAAAATTTGCATTATAGGGTTTTTGGGCTCGCTGATCACGAATCCGGTATTAGATTTTCAAAATTCGAAACGGAAGGTCCTGTAAGGATAATGAAAATATCCTTTTTCCCATTTTTCCCCGGAAAAATTGGCACTATGGGGTTTTTGGGGTCGCTGATCACGAATCCGGTATTAGATTTTCAAAATTCGAAACGGAAGATCCTGTAAGGATGACGAAAATATCCTTTTTGCCATTTTTTCCCGGAAAAATTTGCATTATTGGGTTTTTGGGGTCGCTGATCACGAATCCGGTATTAGATTTTCAAAATTCGAAACGGAAGGTCCTTTAAGGATAATGAAATTATCCTTTTTCTCATTTTTCCCCGGAAAAATTGGCATTATGTGGTTTTTGGGGTCGCAGATCACGAATTCGGTATTAGATTTTCAAAATTCGAAACGGATTGTCCTGTAAGGATAACGAAAATATCATTTTTCCCATTTTTCCCCGGAAAAATTTGCATTATAGGGTTTTTGGGGTCGCTGATCACGAATCCGGTATTAGATTTGCAAAACTGACGCGGAAGTTCCTGAAAGGATAACGCGAATATCCTTTTCCCATTATTCCCCGGAAAAATTGGCATTATTTTGGGATCGCTGATCACGAATCCGATATTAGATTTTCAAAATTCGAAACGAAAAGTCCTGTAAGGATAAATATCCTTTTTCCCGTTTTTCCTCGGAAAAATCGGTATAAGGGGGTTTTTGGGGCGCTGATCACGAATCCGGTATTAGATTTTCAAAATTCGAAACGGAAAGTCCTGAAAGGATAACATAAATATCCTTTTTTCCATTTTGCCCCGGAAAAATTTGCATTATAGGGTTTTTGGGGTCGCTGATCACGAATCCGGTATTATATTTTGAAAATTCGAAACGAAAAGTCCTGTAAGGATAAATATCCCTTTTCCCGTTTTTCCTCGGAAAAATCGGTATAGGGGGGTTTTTTGGGGCGCTGATCACGAATCCGTGATTAGATTTTCAAAATTCGAAACGGAAGGTCCTGTAAGAATTACGCAAATATCCTTTTTCCAGTTTTTACTGGGAAAAGTCGTCATTAGGGTGTTTTTGGGGTCGCTGATCACGAATCCGGTGTTGGAATTCCAAAATTTGAAATGGAAGGTCCTGTAAGGGCAAATGTCCTTTTTCCCATTTTTCCCCGGAAAAATTGCCATTATGGGGTTTTTGGGGTCACTGATCACGAATCTGGTGTTGGAATTTCAAAACTCGAAACGAAAGGTCCTGTAAGGATAACGCGAATATCCTTTTCCCATTTTCCCCCGGAAAAATTGCCATTATGGGGTTTTTGGGGTCGCTGATCACGAATACGGTGTTGGAATTCCAAAATTCTAACCGTAAAGTCCTGTAAGGATAACGCAAATGTCCTTTTTCCAATTTTCTCCGGAGAAATTGGTATTATGGGGTTTTTGGGGTCACTGATTACGAATCTGGAGTTGGAATTTCAAAATTCGAAACGGAAGGTCCTGCAAGGATAACGTAAATATCCTTTTTCCCGTTTTTCCCCCGAAAAATCGGCATAAGAGGGTTTTTGGGGTCGCTGATCACGAATCCGGTGTTGGAATTTCAAAATTCGAAACGGAAGGTCCTGTAAGGATAACGCAAATATCCTTTTTCCCATTTTTCCCCGGAAAAATTGCCATTATGGGGTTTTTGGGGTCACTGATCACGAATCTGGTGTTGGAATTTCAAAACTCGAAACGAAAGGTCCTGCAAGGATAACGCAAATATCCTTTTTCCCGTTTTTCCCCTGAAAAATCGGCATAAGAGGGTTTCCGTGGTCGCTGATCACGCGCTGGCTGTTGGAATTTGAAAATTCTAAACGGAAAGTCCTGGAAAGATAACGCAAATTTCCTTTTTCCTATTTTTCCCCGGAAAATTGGCATTATAGGGTACTAGGGGCTGCGCCCCGAACCGCTTCGCGGTTCATCCCCCTTCCACAGGTCGGCCTTCGGCCTCCCTGCCCCCGTCGGCCTACGGCCTCCACAACTACTCGGCCTTCGGCCTCGCCCCTCGCACTTGAATTGTTGGAATTTGATGTATGGAGATGTTACGTAAAATTATTTAAATATATTTCAGCTCTCGCCTTCTTCTTTACTCGGCCTTCGGCCTCGAGTCAAATGCATATAGTTAACCCAAAAAAGGGAAATTTTTTTAGAGACATTTTTCTTTGTGACCCAACGGTGTATTACAAAATCGTACTGTTTACTTACAATATATTCAATAACGGTAAAAGGTGGTTATCCACACGGCGAAAGACAATATTGTGGGAAATGTCATTCTTTTTCATTCATGTCATACATTGAAGCACCAAATCCCTTTAGAATTGCAGAAGATAGCAGGTGAGGGCTATACATAACGATGGTATCTATACTGTTTTTCGCAGTATTATATTGTTTTTCAGACTCCAATACTGCATTACTGCTTTTTTCCCCAAAATACTGTATTTAAATACTCAGAAAACTTTAATTCTTTAACGTTTCGGAATTCAAATTTATTAATAGCAATGCAAAACGTCAGTGGCAACACAAAACAGTGGCAACACATGGCAAGTGTAAATACATTCAAACGACGAACAGCGAAGTATTGATGGCAACATGTCATATAGATTCGCTTCTTCCGTTCCCCATCGATTACTATATATATAGATTCCTTTTTTTAATGAGTTTTTGGAGTAGCAGGTTACCCAATATAATAACGTTGTAGGAGGTAAAGTCATAAAGAAACAAACATACAACATTTTTTATTAGAGTGACATTTTGCAATAAGAATTTCAAAAGGTGTTCCAATTGAATTTTCATGTATTGAGTATTTATGTAGAATTGGATTCTAAACACTGTTTGTTCTAGGAGTTTTGCAATAAAGTGAACCGTTTTCGAGAAATTTGCAAATAACTTTTTGGATTGTATGGGAGAGGGGGGAAGCTTAAGGGGTAGGTGCACCAAACTTCACAGAAACACCCTCTGTGCTAATCTAAAGTTTTCCTGAAAATTTGGTCAAAATCGGTTCAGCGGCTTAGAAGTCTATAAGCCACATACATACATACATACATACATACATACATCCATTTTTATATATATAGATTTGGGGTCACTAATTACGAATCTGGTGTTGGAATTTCAAAATTCGGAACAGAAGGTCCTGTAAGGTAACGCAAATATCCTTTTTCCCGTTTTTCCCCGGAAAAATCGTCATAAGGGGGTTTTTGAGGTCGCTGATCACGAATCCGGTATTAGATTTGCAAAATTCGACACGAAAGGTCCTGTAAGGATAAATATCCTTTTTCCCGTTTTTCCCCGGAAAAATCGGCATAAGGGGGTTTTTAGGGTCGCTGATCACGAATCTGGAGTTGGAATTTCAAAATTCGAAACGGAAGGTCCTGCAAGGATAACATTTTTTCCCAAAACTTTTTAAGTTATTTATGGTTTTTTGGCATTCTAAAATTTATGCAAAAAACTTTTAGCTGCCAACGTAGGGTCTGCTAGTATATATATATTTTAGATCTTTCTTTAGTGCTTCTCAAATTTCAAAAATTTTATGAATAATCGTTTTATTTTCTATCTTTTAGTTATCTATGTTATATATATTTTTTGTGTTTTTTTTTTCTTAGTTAGTTTTAACAGCTATAATTATCTAATCTTGAATTTAATGCTTTTTGTTTTTTGTTACAATACAGGAAAACCTGTATAAGCCGGACTCGCACGGGGCCGGGAAATTTGTCCGGGTTAGACAGGTTTCCGGCTTATACAGGTGAACTGAAAAAATTTCAGTTTTACGTATTATTATCTTTTATTGATACTGTAAATGTAATTTCCATACAAAAAAAAACAAATTTTCCGAAAATAAAAACAAAAGAAATAAAAATTGCTTTCAAAGCATATTTGGTGAACAAATTATAGGAAAAGCTATGATCATACAGAAATCACAAAACTACATATTGAAAAATTCGGAAATTTTAGTTTGCCGGCTTTTGTTGAAAGCAATTTTTTTTTCGATTTTTCTAGCCAATGAAAATGTCTGAGCAGACATGTTTTCATCACCTTGAAGAGTGGCATAATTTCTGGTAATCTGGAAGGTTTCCAAACCATATTCTCTAAAGTAGATCATAGTTTATAGTCCAACACGTTGAGTTATGGACTTATGGAGGGCCACTCTTCGCTTCTAATGAAATCATAAATTTGATTTTGAAGCATTTTTTGTGGTCATTTGGCTTTTTGAGCCAGAAATGAATCCTGTGGAAAATTTCAGTCCCCATTTTTGAAAAAGTTTTCGTTTACATGCCTAACTATACTAACTATACATTTTAAACAGTTTCTTGAGCAACTTTGGCTGCCGTTTGCGCTTCTTTTTCACAAAAAAGGTTAAAAAACAATTTTCATAACTTCATGCCTCCAAAAGTCCGCCCCCTGGAAGTTCAGACCTTAAGTCGTTGAACTATAGACCCGTTGGACTGTAGTGAGCATGATTTGCCAAAAAAGACACCAAAATATTGAGTCCTTGAAGAAGGATTTCAACAAAAACATTGGATAACTTTCAAATAGATCGAGCGTGTATTTTGCAGCCCTGTTGGCTCCATCGTTAAAGTCGTGTTGTTAAATCAAATGGCGGTATTTTCGAATAATGTGTTCTATGATTTGTGGCTGTTGTGTGGCCCAATAAATATAAAAAAAAAGTTTTGAAAAATACCAATGCGTTCTCATTTGGCATCAATTTTTCCTTGTGTCAGTATTTATGGCTAGACTATAGTTTGACGAAAAGTGATCAAAGTTTGCAACCCCTAAATATTATCCAATCTTCTTAAAATTTGGCATATACATATATATTTTTCATCACTGAGACTCGGGGCGTAAGCAGTCTCCAAAAATTTTAGATTTTATTTTTTGCCTAACAAAATTAAACACCCTATTGCATATGTGTCATTGATTTCTACGAACTACACCAACCTATAGTTGGTAGAAATCACTAATCGTTGGCTGTCAACACAATCACGAAGGCCAGAAGTATTTGAAAAAAAAAATATCCGGCTTATACAGAAAAAATGATGTCCGGGTTCGCGTTAGGCAGGTCCGGCTTATCCAGGTTCATTTTGTATGGAAATCGTCTTCAAAATCACGGGACTTTTAAAACTGTCCGCCTAAGGCAGGTTTCCGGCTTATACAGGGTCCGGCTTATACAGGTTTGACTGTATTTATTTTGTATTTGATAATATTTTTTTTTTACTATTTATTTCCATATTTCGTTATATATTATAATCGTTTTATTTTCTAAACTATTGTCATATAAATTTTTTTAATTTGTTTGTGTTGTCAAACTTTAATTAAAACAAACATTATTTATTTATTCATATATATATATATATATATATATATATATTTTATATTTTATAATTGCTAGGTTGCTCTACACAGTGGAATAGGGCCCACCTCTTTTTTAGTTGTCACTTGTTCCGTAAACTCTATTTCATTTTTATTTTCGCTATTCTGTTTTAATCGAAAACGTTTTTTTTTTCGAAAAATAAGGGTACGTTTACTACATTTGTTAATCGATGAAATGCCTTAGATTGTTGTTATGAATCACCTTTTCGCGATTCTTAATCTTAACCGTAGTGTTTTCAGGTGAATTTACATGAGTAACCTCATGTGGACCGGACCAAAGTGATGCGAACTTATTTGGTCGGGCGAAATTTTTGATTAGTACCTTTTCTCCAACGTTAAAAGTTGCTGGCCTGGTACCTTTATCGTAGTACAATTTAGAGGTATTTTTGCTCTTTTTTATACTTTCCCGTGCTATTTCGTGTGCGTATTGTAATCGCGCTCTTAATTCGTTTACGTAATTCTCGTAGTTATAATTTGTGGTCGGCCTAGATTTTAATTTTCCCGGAAGCTCTGCTTCGTACCCGTATAGTAGTTCATACGGTGTATGGTTGGTGCTGCTATGGGGTGTTGTGTTGTACACTAACATAGCGTATGGCAACCAACTATCCCAACTTTGTTGGTCCTTATTTACGTAGTGACGCAGATACTCGGTAAGAGTTCTATGGCTACGTTCTAAAGCTCCGTTGGTCTGGGGGTGATAAGGAGCCGTTTGTACTTTACGAGCATTGAGAAGTTTACAAGTCTCTGTAAAGATTTCGCTGAGAAAATTTGCTCCCTGATCCGTCAGAATAGTTTCTGGGATACCATGTCGACATACTATATTTGTAACAAAATTCTCTGCTACCGTTCTGGCTTCCATATTTGCTACAGGCATTGCTTCGGAAAATTTTGTTAGGTCATCTTGAAATGTGAGAATGTACTTGTTTCCCGTGTAACTTTGGGGTAAGGGACCAACTAGGTCCAGAAATACTTTTTCAAAAGGGCGTTTTGCCGTACTCGTGATCTTCATTGGTATTTGGTGTTGTCGGACAACCTTGTTCATTTGGCACGATGCGCATTTGTTTATGTAATTTTTTACGTCCCGAGCCATCGTTGCCCAGTAGTAAACACGCTTTAATCTTTTAATGGTTCGGTTTACACCTTGGTGACCACCTATTGGCGAGTCATGGTATTCTTTTATTACCTGCTCTATTTCCACCTGAGTTTCCAATGTTATAACCCGGTTTAGGAATAATCGAACGATTTTGATATCTTTTGCCGATATGATTTGCTTGATAATTTCCATGGAACGGTCTAAACTTTCCTTGTCTTTTGGTGGTAAGGAAATGGGTAGTTCCTGCATTCTTTCCTTAATGACTATTTCTTTGAACGTGTTTATGGTTTTTTCGAAGAGTTCTTCATCTCTTCTGGTTCGTAGGGGTATTACGATCGTTGCTACTATAAATTTTTCGTTTTTTACTCTTGTTTCACTAATTTCTCCTATTTTTGGTATCGTGGTTCCCACACCTTTTGGTAATTCTTCTGGGCTCGTCACCGCAAAGAGTTTTACCCTGTGTTGCTTGTTGTCAACAAGTCTTTCATTTGTAATCGAAACTTGTGTCCGATTATTCTCATTTGGGCCTGTCAGGTTATTTTCACATCTTTCTACCTCGCGTTGTGCTTGACCTCGAGTTTTTACCATTGACACTTCTTTGGCCAAATCTTCCCTTCTAACGCGACTAAGAGCGTCAGCGTTGGTGTTATATTTCCCTGATTTGTGTATTATTGTATAGTCGTATTCCTCTAATTTTATTCTCCAGCGCATTAGTCTGGATGAGGGATCCTTAATACTCATTAACCACACTAGAGGCTTATGATCGGTAACTATTGAAAATTTATTACCGTACACGTAGGGTCGGAATTGCTCCACTCCATACAATATGGCTAACAATTCTTTCTCTATAGTAGAGTAATTACACTCTGCTGTATTCAGTGAACGACTGGCGAAACTAATGGGTCGATCTTTTCCAATTGGACCTTGGGAAAGCACAGCTCCCATTGCGAAGTTACTAGCGTCAGTTGTGATGAGGAAAGGTTCCTCGAAGTTTGGGTACGCTAATACAGGTTCAGATATTAACTTTTCTTTTAAAGTTTCGAATGACTCGTCACAGAACGCGTCCCATTTAAATGGAACGTCTTTCTTAAGAAGTTTAGTGAGAGGCTTTGCTATTTTAGCGAAATTTTCTATGAATCTCCGGTAATATCCAACGAATCCCAAAAAGCTTTTTATATCCTTTTGAGTTTTTGGTACCGGAAAATTTTTTACGGCCTCTAACTTTGCCGGGTCTGGGTGTACTCCGGATTCGTCGACTACGTGACCCAGGTAGGCTATTTGTTTTCCCATGAAATGACATTTATCTGGTTGTAACTTAAGGTTATTTTGGCGTAGTCGTTCAAATACTGTCCTCAACTTTTGATTATGCTCGTGTAGAGAATAACCGTATACTACAATATCATCCAAGTAGACGAAACATTCTATACCCTGCAATCCTGCCAAAACTGTATTCATCAGGCGTTGGAATGTTGCCGGGGCCCGTTTCAATCCAAATGGCATACGGTTGTAGTGGTAGTGACCGTACGGAGTGCTAAATGCCGTCTTTTCTCGATCACTCGGGTTCACTTGTATTTGGTGATACCCACTTGCCAAATCTAATGTAGTAAAAACTTTTGCTCTACCCAATTGATCTAAAATTTCCGTTATGTTGGGTAGGGGGAAAGCATCTCCCTCGGTAATATTATTTAACTTCCTGTAGTCCACAACTACCCGCCATTTTTTATTTCCTTGGCTATCTGGTTTCTTAGGTACCAGTAGTAGTGGTGAATTCCAGGGACTCTGACTTTCTTCAATTAGCCCGTCGGTGAGCATCTGCTCTACCTGTCGATTGATTTCCGCCTTTTGCGATTGGGGTAACCTGTATGGTTTTGTATGTATTGGGAGTTGCCCAGATTTGGTCGGAATGTCATGTAATGTTGCATGGGTGTAAGTGAGTTGATCACCTTCTAGAAAAAATAAGTCATTGTACTCTTCACATAACTCTACGATTGAATCATGCTCTTCACTATTGCAGTGCTCTAACTTCAGTGCGAGTTTGCGTTGTGGCAGCCACCTGGAAATAGTAAAAATAATTGTGGTCAAATCAGTATTAATTTAATTGAAAATCAACTTTTACCCTCGTGGTTGAAGTAATTTCCAAAATTTAACTCCTTACTTTGACCTGCAAATAAAAAAAACAATATCCAACAAAAGGTAATGTAAAACTTTACCTTCTTCTGGTGGACACGGTCGCAAATCGCCCGAATACCAACTCCTGTAGGATGAAAGAAATCCCCTTCCAGCGTCTGAAAAGAAAATAATAATAAATAAAAACGACAACGAAACGAACTAAATAAATACTTACGATCGACAAGCAAAATGACAACCTCGAATGTTTACTTTAGTTAGACAATGACAATTAGGAGCTTATCAATAGTAAGTTCCTCCTTGGTGGAGAAACAATTTTTGTCAAATTCAGGTCGATAAGGAAGTGCGATCTCTGTGAATTTAAAATAGCAAATAAAGAATAAATTAATGACGGTGAAAATGCTAAATACTTACCATAGCGATTTTTTAAATCCCATATAATATTTTCCATTCAATATAACAAGAATGTTGAAGAAAATATAAATAAATGATGTAATCTTCAAGTTATAGATGGCACAAATTTTGTACTAAAAAACCAAATTTCAAAAATTTCGGGGAGCTTTCTAACTTTTGCGTAAAGACGCAAAGTTGGTAGCACTCCCTTTCTGGTCTCGATTTTCAAGGCGTAAAGACGCAAAGTAAATTTCTCCCCGTCGAGAGAAATAAAAATTTTAATGAAATTTTAAGGTGGTTTACATTTTTCATAAATTATGAGTTTTCATAAAAATCTAAGCGGAGTTTTAAAGTGAATAAAGTGAGTGTAAAACTTAATTCATTCAACCCATAAAAATTTTGCTTGATTATCAAGAAAATTTTGGATTTCTCTTCTAGCACGAGGTGCCCAACTATTTCTATTAGAGTTCTCGGGACCACATCTTCACATAGTAATACGCCTTTTAATTACAACATCCAGGTAAATCCTTTTCTTTGTTACCTCTGGAATTTGTGCTAATTTTTCCCCATAAACAGTTCACGAGGCCAGAGATAACCTCGCGGGGAGAAATTACATCTTTTCATCATTAAAAATTGTCATCTTACATCCGCATCATTCCGACTTTCACCTATAATATTACTAAGGATTCGGCAAATTAAATCCGATTTGAAGGCGTAAATAATTTTACGAAGAATTTGGGCGATTCCTTAACGTCCGGAAATGTTGAATCGAATCCCTACTTGCAGCGGTTCGCAACATTCCCGGTGAATGCCCTGGAAAAACCCCAGAAATTTGTTTAATTTGAAGAAATCCACACGGAAAAGCTGATGAAATATCGCATCACCCCCTTTCAAATAATTGGCTCGAGGGAAGCTGGATATCTAACCTCAAATCTATAAACATCAAGGCAGATTCCGAAGCGATAGCTCTACAAAGATTTAGTAATTAGTCAAGAATTCATATTCTTCCGTCGAACAGTTTTTGGAAACTACTGTAAGTTGACCAATTTTGATTTATACTACCTCTGGAAAATTTTAATATACCTGCTGGAATAATTTAAGTATAAAAATGTGTTCCTAAATTTCATAAATTTTCAATTGTTCAACATACTAGTAACACTTTTAGTTAGACCGCATAAACCAAGTTTAGTTTTGTTCTGTTTTTTTGTTTGTGAAATTTACACCGCACTTTTCGATTTGGTTCGATTTATAAAAAAGGAAAAATTTATGCATAACTTCGTTTACTACTGGGCCCAACGTATTCGAATCGTTAAATCGGTTAAATATTACGAAAAGAATTTACGCAGCATTCGTGTCGGTGAAAATTGTTCCATGGTAAATTTTTTTGAACCATCTAGCTATAAAATATTTTTAATTTAAATATTATAGATTTATTTTATGTATGTGTAATTTTTTTTGGACACATATTGTGTGCCAAGCATCGTTCAAATAATAGCATAGGTAGCCATTACTTTACTTAGTCTTAAAGTAGTTTAGCTTACCTGTTAGTTTGCTAATATTAGATTGTAGATATTTTTGATTGTTTAATTGCGGCGAATAATTGAAATTTATTAAAAATATTTAGTAATTGTAATAGATATGAATGCTCTAGTTGGAGCAAATAAAATTATAAATGTTTAACTCGATAAACAACTACATTATGTTTTGTTAATTTGATATTTTAGAGTTGGATGCGAGGATGAGTTGAAGCTGACTCATCGTTCGAAATATGCTAGCATATTTCGGCAATATGTTTGATCGGTTGCATAAAATTTCTGTCCTTTCCTGATCCCTTTTGTTCCTAGTAGTTTTACCTGTAAATGGCACGAAAATTATTATGTGATGGTTGTCTAAAGCATAGAGAAACGATCCACCCCTCCGACGAGTATAGCCGTAAGAAAATCTAGCGTGCCACTCTCTATAGCTGTAGCAAATTATTATGAATAATAGACGTACAACTTGACCACTACATAATTGGCGCCCAACGATTGGCCCTTGTGGACAATTCCGAATTTCCCGTTTATTTACAGCAATGATACAAACTTATCATTGTGCCGGTCGCCGACATGCCTGCATGTTGGCAATGGTAGTTTATATTCTTTCCCTATGAATTCCCTAATTAAATATGTCAACTTTTATCGTTCCAAAGACCACTTCCATTGTATTTAACATTTATCTTGTATACTTTGATTTTGATGCTGTATTTTCGGTATCGTGTGTCCCGAGATATAAAGTCTACGACATAATATTCTCGGGTTGCCACGTTTACTTATTATATTTATTCATCAACTTCAAAACTCAAATAACGATTTTTGGTTTATTTGGTCAGCTTCGGTTGATCAATGTGTCCCGATAAAAGAAACATTTTATTCGCGTTGCCATTGATCAATTACGATCAAAACATTTTAGTTTCAGTAGAAGATTTGTATGGCTACTACTTAAAATTGAAGAATTTGTTGCGATTTGTGTCCCGGAAGTCGAAGCCCCAAGGCATGGATTTTCGCGTTGCCTCATCGTTTACACCAGTGGTTCCCAAAGTGGTCCCTACGGACCCCCAGGGGTCCCCGGGATCATTCAGGGGGTCCGTGGAAAATTAAAATTGATTTGGGGGTCCCTGAACAACGTCAGGGGGTCCGCGCAAGGTTTAATATGAAATAAAAAAATTGTGACACATTTTTACGTCCTAAGTAAAATATTTATAGTTAGACATATTGGGTTTTATTATTTAATATAATGCACCCTAAAAGTTATAGCTCACTATTTTATATTTTTGTTTAATTTGTTTACTTCTGCGAATAACCAAATCCGCGAATGTTTGGAATTACTGTATATTACTGTATTATTATATTCTGTTGTGAATTAATTTTTGAATTATTTATTTTTCTTGAAAAATTAATTGGTACAAAATATGTGACATTTACATGAAATGTTATCCTCACATCTCAAATAATTAATTCAAAAGAGCGTTACATTGCAGCATTCAATTTTTATTATAATTAACAGTGGTTTGTTGCAAATAAAATTTTTGATATTGTAACGGTCCACGGGTAAGAAGTTGCAAGGACATTCGAGATCTGGCGTGAACGCTTCGAGAGAGAATGTTTGAGATCTGGGGGGATATTGCGGATCTCGAACAAACGCTAGTTCGATCGAGAAACCATGATTTGGTATTGCCTATCTCGATTTTGTGCTCGACATTGCATACCAATTTCTCGAAATTTAAGAGTAGTCGAAACAACATTTTTTTGCATAAATATCGCAAAATTCGCATTTCCAAAGAAAAAAAAAGTGGGTGCTGGATTTTAAAAATACCTAAAAACCACAAAAAAATGTTGTTTCGTAAGTAATAATTTTTTACTGAACGCACATAGAATAATACAAAATTCTGTTATTAGTGGTTTTTTTATAAAACCCAAATAAATATTTAAAGGGTTTTGTAGCATACCACTTGAAAGAATTTATCCGCATAAAGCAAAAAAATGCGAAAAACTTAAAAATATAAAATGCATTTGAAATTTCCCAAAAATTTCCCTTGGGTTCGTTCGTTTTCTCGAATTTAATGCCTGATTGCTTATCTCGAAAATCGAGGGTTTCTGACATTTCTCTCGACCGATATTTCTCGAAAGGTCTTGTGCTTTCGAGACGGCAGTTGTCGGTTTTAAATTTTCAGCTCGTTTCTTTAAAAGCGGTAAGTTCTTCATAATAATGTTAAAAAAATAAGCATTGTCATAAGCATTGTGTTTTCTAGTAAAATGAGTGAAGAAAAAAAGAAAAAGACGCCGATTCTAACAAATAGAGAACAATAAATTTGACAATATTTATGGAGCAACACTATTTCAAGCGGATTGCTGTTATATCTCAATGTTTTTTTTTGTATTTGTTCATCGCTTTTCCTCGAATCATAAAAAAAATGTTCGGAAGAAATATTTTACTGAATAAAGTGGAACAATTAAATGCAACTTTTCACTTGAACACCACAAAAATAAATAAACATCTGTCAAAATATTTTCCTGGGGGAAATCTCGAAATTGTCATGTTCGAGATACGTAATTCCATTGTCTCTCGAAATCGAAGTTGCCTTTCGAATTCGCTGGTCTCGTTTTTCGAAATCCGCAATGTCTCCCCAGCACACGAGAACGTTCGAGACCTCGTCCGAACATACAGGAACGTTGGCAAACGAGCCGCGAATATAAAAGTCCGCGTCTTCGGCGGAGATTCAATAAATACTTCTTCAACAAAATGTTTTAATTATATTTTATTTTTACATCACCATTTACCATTCAAGACATTAAAGTTAAATTTGTAATTTTTCTATTATGCATTTATGTAGTTTTTTACCCAGGGTCCGTGGGCAAGTTTTGACTATGAAAAGGGGTCCGTGGGCAAGTTTTGACTATGAAAGGGGTCCGTGGGCCAAAAAAGTTTGGGAACCACTGGTTTACACAATTGCCTTTAGCGTGCTGACAAGACCGAAAATTAAACTAAAATCATTAGGTGTCCCGAGGATATATAATCTTCTCGTGTTGCCCTAATGATTATTCAATAGAGTAAATTTTTCAAAATTTTTATCATCTTAAAAGTTAAAGATTATGCACCGACTAACCTCTTATTGCAACTCAACATCTACGGATTAATTGCCGAAACTATTCTCGCATCCACTCAATTCTTTATGATATTGTTTTTTTCAACTAGTAAATCGTTTAGTTATACATAGGTATAAATAAAATAAAAAAAAATAATTAATTGATTAAGATCTTACAAATAGTATGAGCAAAGATTTAAATTTCGAATTAAAGTATAAATCGAAAGACAAACGAAATTTAATATTTACCGAGAATCGACGTTTGACTAGAGCCTATACCAGACTTATAGGATCTCCCAGTATACCTGACATGACCCTTACTAGATCTCCTGTTAATAACACCCCAGACTCGGCAAATATGTCACACCTAACAACATTTGGAAATAATAGTGACAGATCAGACCCAAATAACAATGCCCAAAGTTCTGAAATAAGTTATCAAGGAGCTGCCTCATTAGAAGCTCAACGTGCATCTCTAAATTTAATGTCACACGTAAATACTGCAACAAACCAGCAGGCTAATTCACAAAATTCTTCGCCTATTCGTAGTTCAAATAATCCTGAATTACAGGTTTTTCAAGATTCCATTCTCGAATCAGTCAGAGCCACAGTTGGCTTAGCTAACACTGCAAGCATCCGAGTTTTATCCGAAACAGTGTGCCGCGAAGTGCAGAAGAAATTTGATGAAACCATAGCTCCAATTCAACCAATATTGACTGCTCTTGCTACAAACCCTTTGCTGTTAACTTTAACAAACTCTCCGCAACAACCAACAATAGCCCAACCCAATTTTAGCCCATCTAGTTTACCAAGTCTCGCACATAACAACCCTCAAAATCCGGACGGAACCGCACAGCCCCAAAATAATACTCATAAACAGTCAGTTCATCCTCAGAGCCATTCACAAGTTCAACCACTCTCAAATTATGACTTTCCACGTCCAGAACCTCCATTACAGCAACAATTTGCTCAAGGACAACAAAACTCACAACCCAATGTTTCGCAACAACCCCGGCAAAATTTTGTTCCACTTCCTAATTCGCCCCCCAATTTATTGAAACAATCTCAGACACCTATGGATCGGTATCAGGAACTCCTTCAAGAACTTGGTCAGATTCAGCAAAATTCACAACCCAGTTGGTCTCAGCCCCCTCCACCAAATGGTATGCCACCGCACTCCTACCCCAATAGACCGCCGATGCAACCATTTCCGTTCAGCCACTTCCGCCGCATAGATGTGGAAAAGTGGGGAATATCCTTCGATGGTACGGGCAAAACGATGACCGTTGAAGATTTCATCTTTCAAGTTGAATATCTTCAGTTCAATCGTAGAATCCCTTGGGATGATGTCACTAATAATTTTCATTTACTATTACAAGGCACTGCCCGTAGTTGGTTGTGGCAATACCTTAGGACAAATCCGAGAGCAGGTTGGCCTCATTTACGTTCGGCATTACTGAGACAGTTTAACTCCACGGAAACAGATTTGGAACTAATACGACGAATTTCAGATCGGAAACAAGGTCCTTCGGAAACCTTTGATGAGTTTTTCAATGATATTCTCAATATCAAAAATCGTATGAGAATTCCTTTGAGTGATATTGATATCATAACCACGGTGAAACGAAACCTAAAGACTTGGCTGGCTAGACTAATTTATCCTATGGGTATCTACACCATAGATCAGCTTCGAGAATCATGCAGGGTGACTGAAAATTCTTTTTCTCATTTAAACCCTCTTCGCACCCAAAATATTGGTCCAACACCTCGTAGGGTGAATGAAATGTCGTATTCTGAGATCGAAGATAATTTAGAGATTGACGATGGTGTTATAGAGGCTCTGACTGCACCAAACTCGAATAGGCAAAATACCAACAAACGAGTAGAAAAAAAGGAACTGAAATGTTGGAATTGCAAAATCAAAGGCCATGTTTTCTTTGATTGTCCAACCCCCCTCAGTAAATTTTGCTTCAGATGCGGACTAGAAAATACCATCTCACTTTTTTGTCCAGTCTGTAAGAAGGAAAACCAGAAGCGGAACGTGCCGGTTACCGGGGAGTCACGTTCGACACAACCGAACCCGGAATAGTTACAGAAGATAGTAAGAATCCAAAGTCACCTACTTCTAGTGAAGAGACGTCGAAACATTCAACAATTTTACCCAGAATGTCTGATAAAGAAAAATTAGTACCAAATTTAAATCATTTAAAATCCTATCATGTAAGATTAATCGAGTACAATAAAGCTAGAGATAGAATATTTAATAATTCAGTATGCAACTTGTCAAACGAATTTAGTACGAAGAATACGGTTCAAGATTGCATTTCTAAGAAGGTTTCAAAAGCTCGCAGTCGTTTTCTTTTTCGTAAGGAAATTAAAAAGAATATTTCAAGCACTGTTCTAGACACAAAGAACGATATTCGCCCGTATGCCAAGGTCAAGATTTTGACTGAAGAAATATCAGGTTTACTGGATAGCGGCGCGAGTATTTCTTGCTTGGGTCGTAACGGCTTAGAAATAATTAAGAAATTAGATCTACCTATTCTGAATTTTTCCTCTAATGTCCGTACAGCGGACGGAAAAGGTCATAGAATAGTTGGACGTGTTAATGTGCCGGTAGAGTATAAATCCCAGACGAAAAATTTAACTATTTATTTAGTTCCTGAATTGGAGCAGACGCTATACTTAGGTGTAGACTTTTGGCACGTATTTCAGATTGCGCCCCACATAATTGGTGCCCTAAGTATTTTAGAACCCCAAGCAAAAGATCCCTTAAAGCATGATTTAACTCCTATACAAGAAAGGCAGCTGGAACTAATCAAGGATAAATTTTTGTGTTCCACCAAATATGGTTTAGGAAAAACCACAATGGAGGAGCATGAGATAGATACCGGAGACTCTACTCCGGTCAAACAAAGGCATTATCCTGTCTCACCAGCGATCCAGGCCCTTCTGTATGAGGAAGTGGATAGGATGATCCGGTTGGGTGTAATCGAGGAAAGTAATAGTCCCTGGAGTAGTCCGGTTGTTCTTGTTAGAAAACCGGGAAAAAACCGACTATGCCTCGATTCACGAAAGGTTAATTCTCTAACCGTAAAGGACGCCTATCCACTTCCTCATATAGAGGGACTGCTAAGCCGTCTCCAAGACACAGTCTATATTAGCAGTATAGACTTAAAAGACGCGTTTTGGCAGATACCGCTAGAAAGACAGAGCAGGGCTAAAACTGCGTTCACCATACCTGGGAGACCTTTATACCAATACACAGTTATGGCTTTTGGTCTCTGTAACAGCCCGCAAAGACTGTGTAGACTAATGGACAAGGTCATTCCTTCCAGATATCGTGAGAGAGTCTTCGTGTATCTGGATGATCTCCTCATTGTGTCGCCAGATTTCGATACACACCTCCAACTCCTTGACGAAGTCGCTGTTTGTTTGCGCAAAGCAAACTTGACCTTAAACATGAAGAAGTCTAAGTTTTGTTTTAAGGAACTTCGCTATTTAGGGTATATTGTGGGTGGAGGTCAACTAAAAACCGACCCCGACAAAGTAGCTGCCATCCAAGAATTTCCGATACCAAAATCGGCCCGACAAGTTCGGCGATTTTTGGGTATGTCCGGATGGTACCGGAAGTTTGTGAAAAATTATGCCGAATTAGCTGCTCCACTCACAGATACGTTGAAGAAATCGAAATCTTTTGTTTTCACACCGGAAGCACTTAATTCTTTCCAAACTTTAAAGTTATCTCTTTACAATTTTACAGAGATACAATTTTAAAATCGAACATAGGAAAGGTTCACAAAACGTTGTACCCGACAAAGGGCTCATCTCGACGAAATTAATTCTGAAAATCAGCCGCTACAGATCGATCTCAACTCCGAAGAGTTTAAAAGCGACGAATATAACGACCTAATTAACGTAATAAAAGAATCCCAAGATCGCTTACCCGATCTCAAAGTTGTAGACGGATTCGTTTATAAACGCACGTTGCCCATCAGCGAGGACCCAGTTTCTCAAGAATTTGCATGGAAACTCTGGGTACCTTCGAGTCTCGCTCAGAAGTTGATCCTTCAGGCTCATGAACCCCCTCAGGCTGCGCATGGAGGCATCGGTAAAACCTTATCACGGTTAAGGGAAAATTTCTTTTGGCCGAACATGGCAACTCAGGTTCGTAACTATATTTCCAATTGCTCAACATGTAAAGAAACCAAATCCCCCAATATCGTATTAAAACCGCCTATGATACAGAAAACCTACACTGACCGTCCTTTCGAAAAAATCTACGTAGACTTTTTAGGACCGTATCCTAGAACAATGTCTGGAAATAGTTTTATATTCATCGTACTCGATCATCTTACAAAATTTGTTTTCTTAAAAGCTATGCGACAAGCTACGTCCAAAAATATTACAAAGTTTTTAGAGGACGAAATATTTAATAAATTCGGCGTTCCACGCATTATTCACTCAGATAATGGTAAACAATTTTTATCAAATGAGTTTAAGGATCTTCTAAGCAGGTATGGCGTTCGACATATGAAAACAGGACAATACGCTCCTCAAAGTAACGCATCAGAGCGTGTTAATCGTTCTTTAGTTCAAGCTCTTCGAGCCTACCTCAAAGAGGACCAAAGACTTTGGGACAAACACCTCAGTCAAATAGAATGCGCCTTAATAACGGCTAAACATAGCGCAACAAATACAACACCCTATTATGCCTTATTTGGGAATAATATGATTATTCATGGCAGCGGTTATGAAATCGCGGATAAACTTGGCCTTCTAAATGATTCCGAATTTGCATGCTTATCGAAATCGGACCGCCTCGAAATTATTCGTGAAAAGATGAAATTTCACATGCACCAAGCCTTTGAACGAAATGCGAAGGGGTATAATCTGCGTTCGAGGAACATCTCCTTTTCGCCAGGACAAGTGGTCTTCAAACGAAATTTCATTTTGAGCGATAAATCCAAGAACATCAATGCGAAGTTGTGTAATAAATTCGTGAAATGTCGCATTGTTAAGTCTGTTGGCAAAAGTCTGTACGAACTAGAAAACCTAGAAGGAAAAAACCTTGGTATTTTCCATGTAAAAGACATACAAACTTAAAGTAGCAAACAATGAAGTCTTTTAAAATGTTTAATAACCTAGAGATACAAATTTGTTTGAGGATGCGTTGTATAAATTTCATATTTTGAGATCCTAGCAACATGCCCGGCTTACATACATGGGTTCGGCCACACGTTGGCAATATAATTCCCAATTAGCCCGGTGGTTCTGAATATTTTCAATGCGTCTACAGGTGCTGTTTTTCCAGATCTTTCTACATTCAAATGTTCATTCTAAATCTCTGGTCCTGTGGCAGCCACCTGGAAATAGTAAAAATAATTGTGGTCAAATCAGTATTAATTTCATTGAAAATCAACTTTTACCCTCGTGGTTGAAGTAATTTCCAAAATTTAACTCCTTACTTTGACCTGCAAATAAAAAAAACAATATCCAACAAAAGGTAATGTAAAACTTTACCTTCTTCTGGTGGACACGGTCGCAAATCGCCCGAATACCAACTCCTGTAGGATGAAAGAAATCCCCTTCCAGCGTCTGAAAAGAAAATAATAATAAATAAAAACGACAACGAAACGAACTAAATAAATACTTACGATCGACAAGCAAAATGACAACCTCGAATGTTTACTTTAGTTAGACAATGACAATTAGGAGCTTATCAATAGTAAGTTCCTCCTTGGTGGAGAAACAATTTTTGTCAAATTCAGGTCGATAAGGAAGTGCGATCTCTGTGAATTTAAAATAGCAAATAAAGAATAAATTAATGACGGTGAAAATGCTATATATTATATACGAGAACCAAATTCCGTCTTTACCAAATTCCAAGTCTCTAGCTCAATTTTTTCGAAAAATATGGTGTTGACGGAAGGATGGACAGACGAACAGACGGACATTCATAAATCAAATTTTTTTGTAATCCTAAACACCCTACATTTTTGTGTCCGACGATTGGTTCGATGGGTTACAAACGGTATACTAAATCTGATATACGTCTATATGATTCTTATATCATACTAGGGGCTCCGCCCCGAACCGCTCCGCGGTTCATCCCCGCCCCACGCATCGGCCTTCGGCCTCCGCTTCCACTTCTTCCTCGGCCTACGGCCTCGATTGCTACTCGGCCTTCGGCCTCGAATCTGGCCAGTGGTATAATATGTCAATATCTTTCCAAAATTTTCGTTACAGTTGTAATTTTGACGATAAATAAAATTATTTTTGTTTTCATTATTTAAACATTTTTTTTAAATATAATTTTAAATGTAATACAGTAGAACGCGCTTAAATGCAACACGCGTAAATGCAAAACTCGTGTCATTGCACGCAAAATTTGTGCATTGAAGATTTTTAAGCATTTTTCATATAAATATACACGGATAAATGAAACACGCTTAATTGCAATACTTGCTTAAATGCAACCACTTTCACATCCGCAAAAGTATAAATTATATGAAATTTTACACGCTTAAATGCACATGTGCAAAAATGAAATGTGATTACACAAAAAAGTTATTATTGTTATTTTAATTTGATAAAATGAATTCTTAATTAGATTCTTTGTTTTTGTGTAGCCTCGTTGAATTTAAATGTTTATTACAGGAATATTAAAGTTGCATGTTTATCTTTTACTCGCATAATTCCACATTAATGTGCATTTATCCGTGCTTCCGTGCTACCGCGCGTCTAATATATTTATCAATACTTAGATATTAATAGATCAAAAATTTTTTTATGATACCCCAGAAGGAAATGAAGCTTTTAAAAAGTGCTAAACTGGACTGTCGGATGACATATTGATGGTAACCGACAAAAACAACGCATTGACAACATTAACTCTAAAACGAAACGAAAACATTTTTTGCGAATATCTCAAAAACGGTGCACCTTATCAAAAAAGTTCAAGAACAAAAGTTATTTGAGATATGATTCTAGATAAAACTCCCATACATCAAAATCCGATTGGAGTACATTTTCGTTAATTTCTCGACCCCAGCGCCACCCTATCGGGTTTAAATTTTATCAACATTTTAATCTTTATTTAAGTGTTATATGTTGTGAATTTGCACAAAATCGGTCTATAAATACGAATTTTCGAAATTCGAACTCGACCCCAGCGCCACCTACCAGGGTCTTTTGCAAACAAAAACCGATCGGAGCACCACATGAACATATGGTGTGAATATGAGGTGGATAGCTTCAGTGGTTCAGCCGTGATGATCAGACGAACATACGCACCAACGATTTTATATATTAAGATAATATTTTCCATTCAATATAACAAGAATGTTGAAGAAAATATAAATAAATGATGTAATCTTCAAGTTATAGATGGCACAAATTTTGTACTAAAAAACCAAATTTCAAAAATTTCGGGGAGCTTTCTAACTTTTGCGTAAAGACGCAAAGTTGGTAGCACTCCCTTTCTGGTCTCGATTTTCAAGGCGTAAAGACGCAAAGTAAATTTCTCCCCGTCGAGAGAAATAAAAATTTTAATGAAATTTTAAGGTGGTTTACATTTTTCATAAATTATGAGTTTTCATAAAAATCTAAGCGGAGTTTTAAAGTGAATAAAGTGAGTGTAAAACTTAATTCATTCAACCCATAAAAATTTTGCTTGATTATCAAGAAAATTTTGGATTTCTCTTCTAGCACGAGGTGCCCAACTATTTCTATTAGAGTTCTCGGGACCACATCTTCACATAGTAATACGCCTTTTAATTACAACATCCAGGTAAATCCTTTTCTTTGTTACCTCTGGAATTTGTGCTAATTTTTCCCCATAAACAGTTCACGAGGCCAGAGATAACCTCGCGGGGAGAAATTACATCTTTTCATCATTAAAAATTGTCATCTTACATCCGCATCATTCCGACTTTCACCTATAATATTACTAAGGATTCGGCAAATTAAATCCGATTTGAAGGCGTAAATAATTTTACGAAGAATTTGGGCGATTCCTTAACGTCCGGAAATGTTGAATCGAATCCCTACTTGCAGCGGTTCGCAACATTCCCGGTGAATGCCCTGGAAAAACCCCAGAAATTTGTTTAATTTGAAGAAATCCACACGGAAAAGCTGATGAAATATCGCATCACCCCCTTTCAAATAATTGGCTCGAGGGAAGCTGGATATCTAACCTCAAATCTATAAACATCAAGGCAGATTCCGAAGCGATAGCTCTACAAAGATTTAGTAATTAGTCAAGAATTCATATTCTTCCGTCGAACAGTTTTTGGAAACTACTGTAAGTTGACCAATTTTGATTTATACTACCTCTGGAAAATTTTAATATACCTGCTGGAATAATTTAAGTATAAAAATGTGTTCCTAAATTTCATAAATTTTCAATTGTTCAACATACTAGTAACACTTTTAGTTAGACCGCATAAACCAAGTTTAGTTTTGTTCTGTTTTTTTGTTTGTGAAATTTACACCGCACTTTTCGATTTGGTTCGATTTATAAAAAAGGAAAAATTTATGCATAACTTCGTTTACTACTGGGCCCAACGTATTCGAATCGTTAAATCGGTTAAATATTACGAAAAGAATTTACGCAGCATTCGTGTCGGTGAAAATTGTTCCATGGTAAATTTTTTTGAACCATCTAGCTATAAAATATTTTTAATTTAAATATTATAGATTTATTTTATGTATGTGTAATTTTTTTTGGACACATATTGTGTGCCAAGCATCGTTCAAATAATAGCATAGGTAGCCATTACTTTACTTAGTCTTAAAGTAGTTTAGCTTACCTGTTAGTTTGCTAATATTAGATTGTAGATATTTTTGATTGTTTAATTGCGGCGAATAATTGAAATTTATTAAAAATATTTAGTAATTGTAATACATATGAATGCTCTAGTTGGAGCAAATAAAATTATAAATGTTTAACTCGATAAACAACTACATTATGTTTTGTTAATTTGATATTTTAGAGTTGGATGCGAGGATGAGTTGAAGCTGACTCATCGTTCGAAATATGCTAGCATATTTCGGCAATATGTTTGATCGGTTGCATAAAATTTCTGTCCTTTCCTGATCCCTTTTGTTCCTAGTAGTTTTACCTGTAAATGGCACGAAAATTATTATGTGATGGTTGTCTACAGCATAGAGAAACGATCCACCCCTCCGACGAGTATAGCCGTAAGAAAATCTAGCGTGCCACTCTCTATAGCTGTAGCAAATTATTATGAATAATAGACGTACAACTTGACCACTACAGCGTAGACGCCCGTTTATTTGGTCATAGTTCGACTCTCCCCCCAGGTGGTTAAAATCCTCCAGGCTCTCAAAATTCAGTCTTACATCCCCCTCGTCCATGGTCACTTCGTGATCATTCAGGTTCAACATTGCCACTGTCACGGTGTAAACGGGAATGACTCCCTTACCTTGTGACGCAATACCTGCATGTGATCGTGCCTGAACTATTGTGTCGCCCACGAAAACTCCCGGAATAATTTCCTGTTTCGTGCATAAGGCTTCACCTTTTATTGAGGTTGTAATCTGAGTATCCACCTTGGATCTGGCTGGAAGAATAATCTTTCGTGACTTTGTGGGAACGTCTCTTCTCAGACTTTGTTCGTATTCTTCTTCATTCATTATTTCTTGATCCTTATCTGTTAGGATGTCTTTTGGGTTTAATTTAATTTTGTTATGGTTACCAGGTTTTTCCAATTGCCTTTGCTTAATTATTCTGCTATTCTCTGATAGTCTTACTATATTTTTATTTATGCTGCCATTCTCTGATGGTCTTACTACATTTTTATTTATGCTGCCATTCTCTGATGGTCTTACTACATTTTTATTTATGCTGCCATTCTCTGATGGGCTTACTACATTTTTATTTATGCTGCCATTCTCTGATGGGCTTATTACATTTTTATTTATATTTTGTTCAGTATTGGCAATGGATTTCCTTGGCACGTTTTCATTGTTAGTTGCAATATCCACTTCTGCATTAGAGAATTCCTCTGCGTCAATTGCAAAGTTTGGGTTCTCTTTCTGCAAATGTTGCACTGATATTGTCAATGTTTGTTCTAAATAATTTAGTTTTCCATTGTAGTGGAAAAGGAAATCGTTCCCTACCAATGCATCATAATGCATTTGGACTTCGGGTCCGACAATATGGAATGGGTGCTTAATTTTTAAATCCAAATCTCCTGTAGAGATTGGAATTGTTTCGTTTAAAATCCCTTTTGTCTCCGTGTCATTTCCGAATATACTTGTTAATTTTATTAGTTCGTTAGTTTGTGGGGCACACTCGTCTCTTAATGCGGTTGCCTGCATCAAACTAATTTCGGCGCCTGTATCCACCAAACATATTAACTCTGTTTGCTTGGTAGAGGCGAAAGGGATCTTGGCAATGACACTGCGTTTGGTAACCATCAACGGGATGGTTACTCTGAACCGCGATGGACATCGGCTTCTACTCGGAGTTGGTTCCAGCGGGGCTGGCTTCCGGTGATTCCACCCCGCTCGTTGGAGTTTTCCGAGTCGTCATCTGCGTTTAGCATGTTGACGTGCGGATTTCTTCCTTGGTTGGGAGCTCTATTGAAATTACTACTTGGGTTATTATTCATAAAACCCTGTCGTTGGTTTTGGTTATTTTGATAACCTTGTCGCGGATTTTGGTTATTTTGATAACCCTGTCGCTGGTTATTACTCGGGAATCCCTGTCGTTGACTTGGATTATTGTTTCCCTGGTACCGTGGAGTTGGTCCTCGATTTTGTTCGTAACCTTGGGTCTGTTGAGACTGATTGTAGGGTTGTCGATTGAGGTTTCGACTTGGGCCCCCCGTGTTACCTTGAAAGGGTGGCTGCCTTAGTTGCTGGTCCCTCATGCGAGTCCTGCAATCACGAATAACGTGATTTGGGCGACTGCAGTACCCACAGAATACGCTATTTACTTCCCGTTTTATTGCCGGTTGCTGTATTCCAGGCTTGAAACTTGGGAGTTGATTTTTCCGATAACACTGATCTATTCCATGTCCGTTTTTTCCACAAAACTCACATTTTGTGACGGATGGCTTGCTGTTTGTCTCTATCGGACGAATTCTGATGGCTTCCTCTATGACGTAATTTGTCAACTCCTTGAGGGTGGCCTTTCGAGCCGTTTTTGCCAATATGCGGAGCCCATCATTTCGGATTCCGTCTTCGAACGCTCGGATCGCTAGTTTTTCATTTTCTAGCTTCCTTACCGCGTTGTCGGCGTCCCCTGTGCGTGTGGCACTATTTAGTAGCGCCAAAAGGTTTCGTGACCTACTTACGAAATCCTTTACCTCTTCCTTTGGACCTTGTCGGAGCTTACATATCTCCGACTGTATGTCCGCGGGTTCACGCCGATCTAGGAATTGTTCCTCCAATTCTTTTTTTAAGTCTGTCCATGAGGCAAATTCCTCGAATTTGACTAGGTCATAGGCCGGGCCAGACAGCTTAGTCTTAATAATACTTAGTATTAAGTGCTGATCTGCCGGTGTTCTTGCCGTGGAGGCAACCATGCCGCAGCATGTCAGAAATCTGTGTAGCTCCTCTGATTTCCCGTTGAAATCGGGGATCATGCTACGTGCATCCGCTATGGATATGCGCAGCTCGTTAGTTTCCGGCATTATATATTGATTTCCCGAACGTAGGAGAATGATTGCGGATAAAAATAAAAATAACCAAGGAAAATAAAACTTTACGAGATTATGGAAAACAACGTATTCTTATTTTACTTTGACTTACTAAAAAAAAAAATTTTGCCTGTTACGTATTGTTTATTTTAATTTTTTATTTGACAAGACAACAAAAAAATTTGGATACTTCCAGAAAATTTGGCTGATACTTTTATTATCTATTGTTATTATAAAAAGGGAACCTTATTTATTTTAATTTCAACATATCTATAATGATTAATTTCTCCCTTTTTTTTATAAATGGATAATGATTTCTTTCCTTTATTCTAAAACTTTTGTTTATGGAAAATTTGCATTTTTTTTTCTCTTTTTTTTCTATATGTAAAAATTTTACTTATACTGTAGAGACTTATATTCTAGACTTACGCAAGATTTCCCTCCATCTTTTCTGATTTGGTTGTTGTCGCTGTTGTTGTTTTTGTCGCCGTTGTTGCGGTTGTTGTTGTTGTTGCCGTTGTTGCTGCTGTCGCCGTTGTTGTTGTTTCTTCTTCTAGCCAGTAGCTAAAGTTGAGTGCTCCTGCCTTCTTGTAGGCTTCCAATTCCTTTTTTATGGAGACCGAGATGTTTCAATCTTGGGTGACGTCCTCGTCTACTGTAATGATGTTGCAGCTCATTTCTTTATCGACGCTCTATTTATACTGCCTCGACAGTTTCCGTTGCTCTTCGTCGTTCTATTTATACTGCCTCGGCAGTTTATTTTGAAGCACTTCAAGTTATTTAGTTAGAATCTACACATTTATAGATATTATTAAGCGACGTACTTTATTATTTCGTCGTCAGGATCCATTCTCTAGTATGTAACCAGATCTGTTAATTTTTCATTGGTTTTCACTTTATAAAAAAAAAATTTCTCACTTTTCCGTTGGTAGGGGATTTGCGTTATTTGGTCACGCAGGATCCCACCGCTGCCACCAAATTTGTTATCGCCTGATAACGTTATTGTTAAGGTTAATGTTGATTAATCAGAAAAAACACCTATGGTTCTTTTTTATTAATTTATTGTATCTTTTTAACTTGTAACTGAACATTCAAACACTTCATTTATTTAGTTTAACTTAACATTTTCGTTTAATTTAGTTAAACTTAACATTTTAGTTTAATTTAGTTTAACTTAACATTTTAGTTTAATTTAGTTTAACTTAACTTTAACTGAACTTGATTCAACTATCATCGAACACTGATCATTATTGACAATTGATCTTTCCACAAAATAATTGACCTTTCTTAGCTATTGAGCATAACTTACTGCTAATCTGCTATTGAACTACTCCTTCGCTATTGGCCGTCATGGCCCTTTTATTGGTGAACTCCCTTCTTTTGGAAGCACCTTATCGATTGGCTTATAGCCAATCAAAAACTTCGTTAAGTGTCCACTCGAAAGCTGATTGGCTGCAGTTGGACTTCCAACGATGCATTCCATCAGCTTGAGTGTAATACACATGTGCAGCTTGTTTATTTAGGCCACTTCGTAAATCACGTTGCGAGGTAACGTGAGCTACCTTCGCAGTTTGTTTACGTTGGGCAATTCCAGGTGCACATTGTATTCGGTAATTTGTGTGGATCTTTGCACTTTGTGTGACCGACATATGTTGGCCAATACTTGCTACATCGAATTGTATCGAAATGTGCGTCTTTTGCACTTTGGTGGCCCACTTATGTTGGCCAATATTGATTGGAATTCGATGCGCTTGTCATTTACGTACACCGGGGTCATTGATCATTACTTTTCCGGGTTGCGTAAATGTACTTTCTTGGAAACATTCATAAATCATGCGATTTATGGATGTTTCTATTTGTTCTTTGTTTCAAAGGGAATATCTCATACTTCGTTAGATTTGAAGGATATTCCCTATGAAATGGCTAGTCGTGTGGGTGGTCACTTATGACACCGATACATTTCTCTTCGGAAAAGCAGTAAAGGGTCTTGAACGATTTTGATCGACTTTTTGAGATAGAGTTTTACCACGAATTTCATCGAGATAATACTCTTTCTTTAAGCAAAGTTCACGCAAGTGATCAATACTATAAACGGACTGATAAAGCAAATCGCCTTTAATTTCCGGTCTTAAATTCTTTTGTAGAATCTTCAAAAGCTCTCGCTCGCTTAATTTTTCTCTTAACCGGTCGCTAAAAGAGGTGATCGCATCGTAAAACTGGTCGAATGACTCGGCTTCTCGCTGTTTACGTGCTTTCATAAGGTCGATAATATCGTCGTCCTTGCGAATGTCGCGGTATTTTCTAAGCAAGGCGATACGAAGACTAGACCAATTCATTTCTCGCTCGGGTTCTAACTTATGAAAATGCCAAAACCAGCGTAATGCATTTCCAGATAAAAGAATATTCATATTGTCTACGAGTTTCGTAAAATCGTTATTTAACGTTTGCCTCGTGAGAACTTCGGCACGATAAATAAATTCTTCGATCGGCAGAATGGTGATGTTGCCGTCAAAACGCAAATTCCAGGATTTTATAATAGCGGAAGTCTTGTGTACTTCCAAGGTAGAAGTGGGATAAGTAGGTGGTACTACTGATCTTTCAGTCGCAGGTGATTCTCGACTTCGAGTAGGTACATGAGGTGGTGGTACCGTTGGGTCAAAATTCGGTAATAATCTACTTCTGGGATTTCTAACAGAACCATCAGAGTTCGAAATCTCTTGAACATTATTCAAAGAAGATTGGGTCACCGGTGCATTAACGTTTGCAACCATAGGTGTACTCTGAGCTGGTCTACTCGACATATTAAGGGGTTGATTAATTTGCTGTGAGGGCAAATTCAAATTTTTCATTCCTTCAGTGATCAATTGGATCATTTCGGAACGTAATAAACGCAAAGTCTCGGTCTGGGTTTGATGAATAATATATCTCGGACTAAATTCAAATTAAGTTCAGCAGAATGATTTTGTTCTACTGTCTCTAAAGCAGAGGCAGCATTTCCTTGAATATTTGAAGGTTTTTCTAGAATATTCACAGAAAGTGAACGGTCAATTAAATTTTTATCAGCAGGTACATTGCTGGCAATAGCAACAGCCTCTCTGGTTGTTTCTAAAGACGGATTCTTGGGTAACGCGAATCGAGGATCTGGATTAATCGCAAGTCTGGCAGTTGTACTACGAGTTTGACGAGTATCCGGACTCGATTCACCATGGACAAATCTAAGTTCCTTATTTTTACATATTTCACTACAATGTAGACATGTATTGTTTTCTTTTAACCAACCTCTGATACAACGATTATGAAAAAGGTGTTTACAGGGGGTTTTAACAATTTCTTCAGGTGGTACAAGAATTTGTGAACAAATTGAGCAAGTATGCTCAACCTGTTTAGTCAAATCTTCCATGCTATGATGCAAGGTCATTGTATATACCGAATATACAATTTAAAAAAAATAATTCAAAAAAAAAGAAATAATCGTCGCAAAAACCAACGAATATAAACCAAAACTCTTAGGTTAAATCGTAACCAACAATAATTCAAAAGGAATATAATCGAAAGAAATACTTTCGATTTACAAAAGAAAAGTTATATGTGCTCAGCAAACTTTTATACGACTCCCGGTATAAAAATTTTTACTAATACTTTCAAAGAAAAAACTATACTCATGATTTCCTTGACTCCTCGCCACACTAACCAAATAACAAATTCAGTTCGACGACTTCAATGCAATATTCGTTTATTTTCAAGTGTATTTTGGATGGTATATCAACAACAAAAAAACTACGAATATTCAAAGCAAATGACAAAAGAATTCACGGTCATTACAACGACTTGTGTTATGATTGAATGAAATCCAGTAAATCCCTAAGCCTTAAGCTCAAATAGATAAATAAATGGAATATCTAATTTATTTTATCCCGATCAATTTACTCGAAAGAAAAGAGTTCACAACGGTCTCAATCCGGCATGACATATCCAGATGAGATATCCAGGAAGTTAATCCTTCAATCGCGATAACAATCCAAACAAAACAATCGGATATGTAAACTACAAAAAACTTTAATTACAAATGCGGCAATTCAATTAAAAACGCAAAATTGAGATACTGGTTTTCCCACTCAATGAAAATAGAATTTACTTGACGAATTTTTACGTGGAACATCCGAAACCAATTCAAAAGAACTGTCAGTGTTTCGGGCCCCACGTTGGGCGCCATTTTTGTTAGGACACGAGCCTTGTGCCTTGGCGTTTGCCCCACGTTGGGCGCCATTTTTGTTAGGACACGAGGGTTAGAATTTTAATACACGTGGGTTATGGAAGCTGGTACACGGCACACAACTAGTCTCGTCCGCTAGCTCAAGTCAGGGGGGTGGGATCTTGTGATGCCAGCCACCATATCGGCCCTTCCAAAAAGTTTGTGTGCACTGAATTTAATTTCAAAATTATTTTTATACACTCTAAACGAACGCGATATCACACCGAAATTTAACGAACAATGATTGACTCACTACGATAGTGTTTAATGAGCCGGCCCTTCCCTTCCTTTAGCCCTTGTAAACCGAAATCACAATTTTTTCGGGCTCCCATAATGTTAGTGTGGCCGAGGGGTCTTAGGAGAGGAAAATTACCAAAACATTATCTTCAAGTTATTTCAAATTTAATCAAAAACGAAACTCTAAGAACTAAATACATCAGAAATTGAATAAATAATTCGAAATTTTCAAGGAAACATCATATATAATGCAATAGAAAATTTGGTTGGAAAATTAAAGTGGCAATAATTGCCAGAATTTTAAATTTTAAAGTAGAACAAAAATCTTTGAATAATTCAAAACGAATCTAATAAAAAAACGTGCGCAAGCGCTCGATTTGGCGCATGAATAATCAACGCGTAGATATGTATAAAAATTTACTTTTTTAAATTAGTTTTTCAAATTAATAAGATCGCATTAAAATCACTGATACATTAAGAAAATACCTGATATAAATTGTTGTCTCCCACGACAGATCTGGCGTAGCAGCAACTCTCCTGAAATTCCTTTAAAACTTATGATGAAAATTTTAATGCGTTCTTTCACACTTTATGTTTTCGTATTTTAGGATGATTTTAAATAAAGATGATGCGGTATCGTAAATAAAGATGATTCTGGATACTTATAAAAGATGATTCTGGATCATTATAAAGATGATTATTGAGATGAATAAAGATGATTATTTTTATAGAATTTAAGCAGCAAAACGGATGAACGAGATTTGATGAGCACATGCGGTCAGCAATACATAGAAAAAAACAGGAACGACAAGTTGAAAGGTAGCGTGGATTTTATGGATCATTTCCGCCTAGGAAGTCCACCACGTTTTTCCGGAGAAACTCAGCCGGATGTAAGGGCATAAAGTTTAGAGGTTTTTATCCCTTCTACGATGATTCACTTGAATCGATTTTAACGTGTTACAGGAATCGATTTTAACGTGTTACAGGAATCGATTTTAACGTGTTACAGGAATCGATTTTAACGTGTTACAGGAACCCCTTCTCGGGGTATCCTTTTTTTCCGAATGAAAATTCGACGATCGCACACCGGCGATTAAACAGAAATCGTGGAAAACGATAAAGATCGTCGAGGCTTTCCAATCAAAAAAAAACCACTTGGAGGAAAAAAATATTTTTTTTTCACGGCAGCAATTAAAACTTTCACTGGTTGCTTCTAAGCCGATGGTTAATTCGAGAAAGAAAGATCTCCCGTTGGCGATCGGTCGATCGAGGGCCAATTTTGCTTGATCAAGACTCGTTTCCTTTGTTATAAAGGAAGCAGTATTTGTATTTGGTCTGCACTTGATACGAAAATGAACTGAACTCTCACACCAACGAAAGGAAAACGAACGGAAGGCAAACACAAAACAGGGATGCCAACGCGGCTCGTTCAAGGGAATAAAACACCCACCTTGTGGTCGCGTTCCTTGGTTCTGAGCACTTTGCATTAATCGTATTCAAGTGAACCAACGGTTAGACTTTCAAAGAGGCGGTTTTGAAACAATTGCATTTTTTTATTATAGGTGAGGCTCGGGTATTTTGAGGGAGAAAAGAAAAGAGAAAAAAAAACATGTGTGTGCAGTGCACACGCGGTAGAAGTGAAACCTTAGGAAAACTAAACAGCGAGAGAATGAGACGAATGCGGTATCAGGGGTGGGATAGTTATAGCGTTTATTTATTATAATATTGGTACCAGGTTCAAAAGTAATATTATATTTTTATTGAAAATCTAATACCGGATTCGTGATCAGCGACCCCAAAAACCCTAAAATGCAAATTTTTCCGGGGAAAATGGGAAAAAGGATATTTTCATTATCCTTACAGGATCTTCCGTTTCGAATTTTGAAAATCTAATACCGGATTCGTGATCAGCGACCCCAAAAACCCTAAAATGCAAATTTTTCCGGGGAAAAATGGGAAAAAGGATATATATCCTTACAGGACCTTTCGTTTCGAATTTTGAAAATCTAATATCGGATTCATGATCAGTGACCCCAAAAACCCTATAGTGCAAATTTTTCCGGGGAAAAATGGGAAAAAGGATATTTTCATTATCCTTACAGGACCTTCCGTTTCGAATTTTGAAAATCTAATACCGGATTCGTGATCAGCGACCCCAAAAACTCTAAAATGCAAATTTTTCCGGGGAAAAATGGGAAAAAGGATATTTTCATTATCCTTACAGGACCTTCCGTTTCGAATTTTGAAAATCTACATAGCTAAAAACCTGCTCCTGGCAACACAGATTATTTTGCAAAAAACCGCATAAAAATCGGTCCAGTAGTTTTTGAGTTTTGTAATCTCAGGCAGGCAGACAAACAATAAAACATCCATTTTTATTTATATACGAGTACATATGTATATATTGCAATTTATGACGAAACATAATTTATCGCCTCCTCTCTCCACTTCCTCCCTCCTAACACTTCTCCCTTCTCCCCTTTCCCTTCCCGTACCCCGCCCTCTTCCCCTACCCCTTCCCGCTTCCCATCAATCTTGTTTACGATAAATTGACTGGCACCCATCTGTATTCTATCTCATTTTCTCGTAGGCTAAAATATCCTATCTCTTTTTACTGTCGTTTCATCGAGTTTGAAATCACTCACAACGCCGCTAAAGAAGTTTTCACTTCAAAAACGGAAAAGAAAAAAGCTGGCCGCAACAAAATGTCAAAATCAAGTTTCATTGTGTTTTCAGTGGACCACATTTTTTATATTAATTTAATTTTTGTGTTTTAGGTATTATCTGTGATTTGGATTTGATGGATTTTTCCCTGGATAAAATTTATTGGTAAGTAAGCCGTTATTTAATATTATACAGATTTAGTATATTTAATTTATTTAGTTTCCTTAAGAAAACATCAAGCGGACGAGTGATTTAGAAGCAAGTCAAAACTGTCCCGATGAAATTTCATTTCCCTATTATTCCTTTCAAGACAATCTGGAGAGATCATCCCGAAGGAGGCTCCCGAATATTCGATGTTGGGCTGCTGAGTTTTTCTTGATCATCAGAGGAGAATTAACAACCGGAAAAAGCTAAGTACCAAATCTTTTATTTTAGTTCGAAATTTCAGTTGTTTTCTTATTTTCAGGGAACTGCTACAACATCAAAAACTTTGACTGAGCCTGTGACAGGAAAAGGATTTGAAAAACCAGTTTCTGTAAAATATTGTTGCTAAAGTGTGATTTAGAAAGTTACTACTGGTATATGCGGATCGTAGTGGTGCCGAGCCCACGTATGAAAGCCGGGCTATTGAATATAAAGGTTAAAATTTGTGAGGTATGATGTACTTTACAATACGAAATAAATATGCTATTAATGTTATTTTATACTTTTAGATCTTTTACATGGAAAACTCCTATGCTTTTCCCATCCATGTTTTCTATTTCATACATATTTCTCCCAATCGGCTTTAAAATCCTACATTTTACGAACTTCGAGCATAATTTCGCGTTAATGTTATTAGACCTATCGCTTATTACGAAATTTCTTCGAAACACTGTTTGTCCGGGTGAAAAGGTTACATTTCTGGCACGAAGGTTGTAGGTTTTCGAGTATTTCTGAAAAGCTTTATGAATGTTTTCTTTAATTTTGGCCCGAATAATTTCTAAACGTTCGTTTTTCGGAAGACAACAAAATTCACTGTCGTTCAGTAAACCCAACTTTTCTGTTAATTCATATGCACTACCGTGAGTGACCATATTAGTGCCAAAAACAGCATAATATGGAGTCATGTCGGTCGCGCTATGTTTACTGGTTCTTAATGCGCACTCAATCTCGCTAAGGTTTTCGTCCCAGGTTCGATGGTCATCATTTAGATAGGCACGGATTGCTTGTATCACCGAGCGATTAACGCGCTCGGACGCATTAGATTGTGGTGCGTAGTTCGCTGTTTTAAAATGTCTAATTCCATATCTCCTCAATAACGTACTAAATTCTTTTGATAGAAACTGTTTTCCATTATCAGAATGGATGATACGCGGAACTCCAAATTTATGAAAAACTTCATCCTCTAAAAACCGAATAATGTTTTTGCTGTTTGCCTGTCGCATGGCTTTTAAGAATACGAACTTAGAAAAGTGGTCGAGAACTATAAAGATAAAACAGTTGCCTGATTTTGTTCGCGGGTATGGCCCGAGAAAATCTATGTACAATTTCTGGAATGGTCGGTCTGTAATGGTTTCGTTTTCAATGGCTGGTCTTAATATTGCGTTCGTAGATTTCGTCTCTTTACAGGTAGAGCAATTCAAAACAAAGTTTCGAACTTGAATAGGCATATTCGGCCAGTAGAAAAATTCGCGTAATCTTGACAGGGTTTTTGCGATTCCCCCGTGCGCAGCATGAGGTGGGTCATGGGCCTGGATTATCAACGGTTGAGTCAGGCTAGAAGGCACCCACAATTTCCAGCAAAACTCTTCATTAACGGGATCACCATCGTACGACATTGTTCTTTTATAAACAAACCCATCGACAATTCTTAAATCCGGTAGCCGATCTTTATTGCTATTAATTGTGGCAATTAGATCTACATATTCTTCAGATTTGAAGTCACTAGAGTCGAGGTCAAGTTGCATTATTTGATTGTCAACTTTTAACTCATCAAGATGGATCCTAGATAGTGTATCCGGCACAACGTTTTGCGAGCATTTTCTGTGCTCAATTTTAAAAGTGTAACCCTGAAGTTTCAGGCTCCACCTAGCCAATCGTCCTGACAAATCTTTTAAGCCCATCAGCCACTTCAAGCTGGAATGGTCAGTAATTACAGTGAAGGCCATTCCTTCTACATAAGGACGAAATTTGTGAATAGCTAATACAGCCGCCAGACATTCCCTTTCCGTGACACTATAGTTCATTTGTGCTTTATTCTACCTTTTTGAAAAATACGAGATAACCTTCTCATTATTCTGCTCATCCAGCTGAAATAATACAGCCCCAATACCTAACGACGAAGCATCGCATTGAATGATGAATTCTGACTTAAAATCGGGATGCGTTAATATAGGAGAAGAAACTAGGGCAAGTTTTAATGCATCGAAGGCTTGCAGAGCTTCTGGCGTCATTTTAAAGGTCTTAGCTTTTTTGAGCGTATCCGTAAGTGGGGCAGCGAGTGTAGCATAATTTTTTACGAACTTCCGGTATCACCCGGCCATGCCCAAAAAGCGGCGGACTTGGCGGACTGATTTTGGCGTCGGAAAGTTCTCGATTGCTGCTACCTTCTCGGGATCAGTCTTCAACTGACCACCACCCACGATAAACCCAAGATATCGAAGCTCCTTGAAGCAGAAATGGGACTTCTGCAAATTTATTGTTAAATTAGCCTTTCGAAGACAGCACGCGACGTCATCCAAGAGGCGGATGTGTGTTTCAAAATCTGGGGCAACGATGAGGAGATCGTCAAGATAAACGAAAACTCTTTCTTTAAGCTGTGCAGGAATCACTTTATCAATTAACCGGCACATCCGTTGGGGTACATTACACAGCTCAAACGGCATAACGGTAAATTGATAAAGAGGCCTACCTGGCACAGTAAAAGCAGTTCTGGCTCTACTCTCTTTTTCCAGCGGAATTTGCCAGAACGCGTCCTTCAAGTCGATCGAAGTGATGTAGATCGTGTCTTGAAGGCGGCTCATCAGGCCCTCTATATGCGGAAGCGGATACGCATCCTTCAGGGTCAAAGAATTGACTTTCCGGGAGTCGAGGCACAGCCGGTTCTTGCCAGGTTTCCTGACCAGAACAACCGGACTACTCCAGGCGCTGTCACTTTCCTCAATTACTCCCAACTGAAGCATACGGTCCACCTCCGCATATAGAAGAGCCTGTACCGCCGGAGAAACAGGGTAGTGTCTTTGTTTTACTGGGACCGAGTTTCCGGTATCTATGACGTGCTCCTCTAGCGTTGTCCGACCCAACCCAAACTTCGTTGAGCACAAAAATTTATTTTTAATAACTTCGAGCTGGCGTTCTTGTGAAGATGTTAATACATGTTTGGCAAGATCTGTATTTTCGGAGTCCATATCCAAGGAACTAATTAGGTTTGGCGCAACGTGAAACAATCGCCAAAAATCGACGCCCAAATACAGGTCTTGTTCGAGACCAGGAACTAGATATAAATTTACAGGCTCCGTTTGACCCTTATACGTTACTGATGCGCGCACTTTCCCAACTATTTTATGACCATTCCCATCTGCCGTGCGTATTTTTGAAGGATAATTAAAGATTTTTAAATTTAACCGTTTCACAAATTCCAAACAATTCCCCCCTAAGCAAGTGATGCTAGCACCACTATCCAATAAACCCGAAACTTCGGTATTTTCGATTTTAACTTTTGCATACGGACGGACATCTGTGGATTTATCCAATACTGTACTGGCAATACTTTTGCGTGTGCATTTACGTATTTGATAACGATTTCAAGCTCTTACTACGTTTTTGGATAGGGGCTTCATATACTCACTAAAGATTTTATTTCGGATTTCGTTGTATTCTTTTAAGCGAATGTGATATGGTTTCAGAGGAGTTAATTTCGGAGTTCTAACAACTTTCGTTTCATCTTTATTTAGAATTTCAATGTTATTTAGCGAATTAGACGTATTGGAAGCATATGGAGTGAAATCTTCAAAAGGGGATGATTTTACTCCGGGTTCGTTTCCGTAGAACGAGACTCGCCCGGACGAGTAACGTTCCGGCGCCCGTTTCCCTTTTTACAGCCACTGCAATTAGGAGACTTCACATTTTCCGCGCCACATTTAAAACAGAATGTGTTGGTTTGATCTGCTGGACAATCGATGAAATAATGCCCTTTCTCTTTACAATTCCAGCATACCACATCAGTTTTAGTCGGTTTACTACGAGTTTGCTTTGTATATGAATTAAAAGCTTCGACATCATATTCAACATCGGAACTACCAGAATCGTACGCGAGTTCGCTGACTTTACGAGTAGGCAATGGAATATTTTTGGACCTAGATGAATCAAACGTCGGAAAGGCTAACTCAGTATGTCGGCAAGCATCCCTTAATTGCTGAATTGTGGATATAGACATAGGGTAAATCAAGCGAGCAAGCCAGGGCTTTAGATTTTTCTTTATAATGGGAATAAGCTCATCATCAAGTATCCTCTTTTTCATCTTATTCAAAATTTTTGAAATGTCTCGAAAATATTCATCAAAGTTCTCGTGAGCCATTTGTTTCCGCACTACAATATGACCAGCTAGTTCTAAATCGTTCTCGGTCGATTTAAATTGTCGCAAAAGAGCCTGTTTAAATTCCTCCCAACCTGGGTTTGGATTTTGCCTCAGGAATTGCCAAAACCACTCTTTAGCTAATCCTTGTAACAAGAGGTGGAAATTTTTTAGGACTTCAGGCCAAGGCGTATCATGGCTATTTTTAAGGAATTCAACCTGAAAGATGAAATTTTCGATTGGTATAGACTTGGGACTAGCATCGAAACTAATACCCCATTTGTCTACCTTGCTGGGACGATCTGTTTTAGTTGTGGTGTAATTAGAATGGGACGGACTTTGAAAATTCTGAGGGATACCTGAAGTATATAAATGTTGATCGAATGGTGGATACCATGGATACATGGGTGGCATTTGAAACATTGGTGGCGGTTGTTGTATTGTAGGTTGTTGAGATACTGTCGGTAAATGAAAAGTGGGTGGAGGTTGAGACATGGGTGGCAGTTGATAATTTTTTGTCACTTTATTGGCATTTTCGGCATAGGGCGAACTACTGAAATTTGAGGCTTGATTGTTAACACTAAGGATGATATTTGTCGATATATTGTGAGAAATTGCTGGGGATGAAGAAGTTGTAACCTGGGCGACGGAATTTAAATTAAATAAGGGTTGCTCACGATTTTGAGTCTCAATATTTGCTTGCACAGGACCGGAAATTTCTGGTGCATTAGACGCGTTAGTAGTTTGAGGATTATTATTTTGACTGTTAGAAGTTAAGGAGGAAATAATTAGGGTTTCTAACTTAGCTATCGATTGTTCCAAAGTGTCCATTCTGTTGCTCAAACGATTTGAATGAAAAGCTTCAGCGTAACCTACTGCAGACTGAACATATTTCATGACATCTCCCATAGTAGGAGGATTGGGATTTGGCATTGTATTTGTGGATATAGCCGGGTTCACGTTTCCAGAAACGGGAAGATTGGATGGAGAACCGGCTCCAGCATTCAAAACTCCTGAAGAAGTTCCTTCATTGGGTACTGGTATATGTGACCCCTCATTAGCACCATTAGTCGCACTCTCTTTGGAGTTTGGAGGCGGAGTTTTAAACATATTGAGTGATTGAACTTGTTGTGTCTTGGCTAAAGATCTTGTAATACGCCTAGTTTCGTGCGCGCTAAACGAATCAAACTTTTTATATTTATATGAATTTGTTCTCTTTATATTATGATCTCTAGTCATAATCCAAGAAAAATAATTGAAAAATATAAATAACTAGCTTTTTCAGCTGAATATTAATGTAAATACTTAGAAAAATCAATACATACATAGAAAAGGCGGTGGTTGCAGCGCAAGGGAAGGTATGCTTACGAGTGAAAGAATAAAATGGCAATCGCAACTTCATTGGCAAGTATATAAATAAATTGAAAAATGGAAAAAATAAAAAGAGAGAAAAAAAAATTCCACATCGGAAAACAAAAACGGCAACTGACTTAAACGTTTTTTTTTTTTCATTAAGTTTCAGGACTCGTTCTTGAAAATCCGTAATTTTAATTTTATTTTACCTTCGATTAGATCTTAAATAAGGCAACGCGCACACACTTTGTTCTAAAAGCTTTGTGGTACGGGACACAAATCAAAAATACTAAAATTCAGTAATTTAGTTATGTTTTCTACGACCTTGGTAGTGGCAAACGCGACCGAATAAAAATTTCAAAGTCGGGACTCGAACCATAGTCTAGAAAATGAAGATGGAATTTACGTTAGGATAGTTTTTTTTTTCTTTATGTAGCACGGATAGTTTTACTCCAATGCTGCAATAATCATGCGGAAACTCTGAATCATTATGCTTACAAGCTTTATGTTCAAGGACTCACACGACGTCTTACAACCTTGTAGCAACACCATCCGAAAGGATAACGTGAGAAAATGAGTGATAGTATAGAAGAAGAAAAAATAGAATAGATAAATTTACATGAAGGAAAATTTGCCAGCTTCTAGCCAACTTTAATGCGTTCTCCGTGAAGGACTCAGCAGAATCGTCAAAGCGTCCGTAAAGGATTGCCCCACGTTGGGCGCCACTTTGTAACCGAGGGTTGGATTTTCAAATGTAATTTTTGTTGTTCTAGGGAGCAGAAGGGAGTCGACAGCATGCTAGTAAAAACGGCTATAGCTCGCCGGAAATGGGTGGGTTCTTTTCCTTCTTTCCCATAAGAAACCTCGATCGACAAAGAATTCATGCTGTCTGGGAAGAGATCTCATTTTCTCGACGCTTAACTCTGAAGAAGGATTATGAATAAAATTTAAAATCTATTGCCATTTAATTTCCCATTGCGATTTTTACCTGAGACACACTCATCCCCGCAGCTGCATCCACCCACCCCTAATAAACTTAGCAAATCATGTTAATACGTTTCACTTGAGTTTAGTGAAAAAAATTTGTTTCGTTTAATTTATACATAATTTATTTATCTTAATTTATTTCATGGAATACTTAAATAACATGCACCAAACTTCAAAATATAATAATGAATAAATAATAATATATAATATAATAAATATAAGTTGTAGCAAAAATAATTTAACAACACATGCAATAAAATTCCTAATGCTTTAGACAATAATAAAAATGAAATTAAGTACGCCGAGTAGTTAACCACGTAGTAAATTTGGTAAGGTGATTTTCCAGAATATTTTTCGTCGCAATATACTTTGAAATTGGCCAATTTAAAAGAAACCCCGAAATAACAGTTTCAATATTACTGTATGCGTCTACTAAACCGGTTTATGTAAGAAAACGTGGTTTCCACTTTACACTTCAGAAATACAGTTAATGTACAAATTTTAAATTAATTATTTTTAAATTTATGCGTTGATTGTGTGAGATTCGTTCGAGTTGAATATTTTTATCTTGCAGGAACTATGAAAGTCGCCAAGAAAAGTAAAACGTGGTTAAATGTCCATGTATATGTCCTTGTGTTCGACGAAAGAAAATATATGGTGCATGCTCTACTGACTTCTCATAAATTATGTCACTAATTTGACGGTTCGACGTATATTAGAAAAATCGGAATTATCCGGTGATGTATCGAGCATGAATTTTTTTATTATGCCTTTAAAATTAGACCTCCCCTAATTAAGGTAGTCTCTGGCCACATGGAATTTTTTTTTTTTGTGCTAGATCGTGGTGCGCTTATATCAAGGCGGCTACTGAGTTGCATCAGAAAAAACGCTTACCAATGGCCGGTTAAAGTCCACGTTGACTAACAATCTTCGCCTTGGTTTTCTTTCAGGAACTGGAAAATTTCACTAAATAAAAATTTTGCCACACAATTAGAAAAAAAACTACCCACTTTAATTGCACTTTTCAGTCAGCCTAGCGAATTTTAAAAAGTATTAACTTTTTAACCACAATTAGAATTTTACTGATCAAATTTTCACTTAATTTGGGGAGGTTTTGAAGTTAAAACCTTTCTCAGCCAGAGATCAAGACAAAATGAACATGATTAAGATAATCTCACAAAATTTTAGACCATATTCTAATTAGTGTAATAGATTACATTAATCGCGTCAGTACGACGCTAAAACGCATCCAGGATTCCTTGAAAGAAAGTGTGTTTTTCATTGTGGCTATAAAAATTTAGTACATGACTGGATCTTGAGTAATTTTAATTTGGAAGATAATTTAATAGTTAAATGTGCGGAAAAGTTTCAAAATTTGCCAAACAAACTGTCGGCTTATATTATAAATCAAAAAGAAAATATCTAATTGTTATTTCTTGTAAAATTTCCATTACAAGTCAGTTTAGCCGAGACACAACCCAAGTCAGCGAAATTTGGTAAATTTGAAACGATGTTTTAATTAAAAGTTGGACACCTTAGGTTACACGTGGTAAGCTCAATATGTTTAATTTATATTTTTTTTTCTCTCAAATTTCAACAATCTGATGTATTATGTATTTTAGTTGAATGGACAATTGTGGTGAATATAAATCATTAGCAACATGTTTCCGAAGAATTCATCAACAGCGCCATCCTATTCGAATTTATTTTAAAGCTCGGTTTGTTTATTTTATAAATGTCAAAATCAAGTTTCATTGTGTTTTCAGTGGTCCACATTTTTTATATTAATTTAATTTTTGTGTTTTAGGTATTATCTGTGATTTGGATTTGATGGATTTTTCCCTGGATAAAATTTATTGGTAAGTAAGCCGTTATTTAATATTATACAGATTTAGTATATTTAATTTATTTAGTTTCCTTAAGAAAACATCAAGCGGACGAGTGATTTAGAAGCAAGTCAAAACTGTCCCGATGAAATTTCATTTCCCTATTATTCCTTTCAAGACAATCTGGAGAGATCATCCCGAAGGAGGCTCCCGAATATTCGATGTTGGGCTGCTGAGTTTTTCTTGATCATCAGAGGAGAATTAACAACCGGAAAAAGCTAAGTACCAAATCTTTTATTTTAGTTCGAAATTTCAGTTGTTTTCTTATTTTCAGGGAACTGCTACAGGTTTTTGGGGTCGCTGATCATGAATCCGGTATTAGATTTTCAAAATTCGAAACGGAAGGTCCTATAAGAATAACATTTTTTCCCAAAACTTTTTAAGTTATTCGACAACAATCGACAACAAGATCGAAAACAGTAATTGACGCTGTATTTCAAAGATATATTGATCAAACCCAAACCAAAGCCTTCATGTTATACTTTAGTTATCATAAGCCGCTCGTGTCATTTATTGAAATTGAAAACAGGGAGTCTGAATAAAAAATATAATATGACTTTTGAACTTGGTACCAATATTATAATAAATAAACGCTATAATTATCCCACTCCTGATACCGCATTCGTCTCATTCTCTCGCTGTTTAGTTTTCCTAGGGTTTCACTTCTACCGCGTGAGTTACGTTCCCAGACTTCACTTCCGTTAACAAAAAATATAAAAAATAATAAGATCGTCAAATTCCATCATAAATGAATTCTGACGAGCTTTTCAATAAGTTAGAATAATTCCAGGTGATGGGAATTGATTGAAAAGCAATTCTAGCCGGATGCATACCAGACGGCAACCGTTCTCACGATAATTTTGCTTATTCAACAATTAAGCAAAATGTATCGATTCCAACATTAAAAATATAATTAAAATAATCAGTCTTGACTTAAGTCTGGGACGGTAACGACTCTCCGAAGAGTAGTCGAAAATTGTTTAAAAAGTTGTAAAGTTTTTGATAGTAATAAAGATTAAATTTTTGTTCTTAAAAAAGTTTCGTTTATTTTTATCAAACAATAAAAACTAAAACAACATAACTGGCGCAGTCGAAGGCGATTTTTTTCTAAAGAACGAAAATCGACGAACAATTTGCTCTCTTTAATTCAAATAAATTCGTGAAAAATCATATGAATAGTGATAAATCAGACAAAATTGATAAGTTTGACAAAAATAGAAATTTTAATAGTGATAGTGACAGTGACAGTGATTTCACAACTATGGCTGATCAACAAGAAATGGCTGTGTTAATTAGTACAATATAGCAGCAACAACAAGAACTACAACAATTACGAGAACAATTTAACCAAAGGTCCAACGATTTTGAGGCAATGAGGGCACAACAACAAGAAGCAGCCACATTAATGGCATCTTTACAACAGCAGCAACTAGAAGTAGAAGCAGTTAGGCAACAACTTCTTCAAAATCAAAACGTTCAGCGGCAAGAGCAACAACAACAACAAGAACCACAGAGGAATCAGAATCTATTCCAACTTACTCCAGACCAAATATTGGCTCATTTTCGGCGGCTGAAACCATTCACTGGAAGCTGCGAATATACTTTAATGGAGTTCATCAAATCCGTAGAGAAGGCATCAACATTCTGTAGCAACGTCGAGCTAAAAAACTACGTCCTCGAGATGGTTTTGAGTGAAAAGATCCTTGGCGAAGCCAAACAATGCATTCAACGATTAGGTGACAGCTTGACATGGGAAGCAGCCAAATCAGAATTGAAACTACATTACCGCCCTAGGAAAGATTACACTGATCTGATCAACGAATGCCGTAATATCAAGGTAGTAAATTTAAGAGAACTTTTTACCATTGTAAAGTCTGTTAGCTATCAATTAAATGAACTATATAATTTCGAAGAAGTAGATGATAGACCTATTAACTATACACCAGAAAATATTGATAGATATTTAGTAGGGATAGTATTAGAAAAAAACGATAATTTAGTTAGAGGTAACATACAAAAGAATTTTACCCTAATTCAAATATATAATAGATTCGCAGAATTAAAACTTCTCGACGATCAAAGAGCGATCGCCGAAGAACATAAAAAATATAGAAATAATTTCAATAGAAATAAACAAGAAAATCAAAATAAATCAAACATAAATTACAAAAATTCAGCTCCTAACAGCAACTATCAAAATTTTCAGAGAAACCGAAATAATGACACAAATAATAGTGCTAATAGAAGTAATTTGAATTTTAGACAGAATGACCATGTTTTCGGAAATTCCAATAATAATAATTACAATGCCAACAATTCTGGCCCAAGTAATAACAATAGTGGAAGATTTAATTCAAATAATTCAAACAGATTTAATATTAATAGTTCTAGCCGATCGCGAAACAGTCGTGTTAATTATAACGCCAATATGACTTCCAATAATCAAAATAGAATAGAACCAATGGAAGTCGATAACCTCCAACGACAGGAACCAAATTTTCAAGTTAACCCTCCATTTCGAAACTCCCCATAGTAACACTTACCATTGGCCAGCACAAGTTTAAATGTCTCATAGATACTGGTTCAGAAACTAGTATTATTAGGCCTCAAATTTTAGAAAATTTTCCAGAAACAAAACTTCTAAATCCCTTATATTTTTCCACACTAAATGGAATAAATATGATAAATCGAGAAATAATAACACCATTTCCAAAAGAATTTTTAATTAAAGGTACAATATCGTGGAAAATAATTCCCTTAAATGGCAGAAAGTATGACGCTATTATCGGACAAAACCTTTTAACCGCAATTAAAGCAATTGTAAACCTTAATAAAAGACAACTAGAAATCAACGGAAATTTTATTCTTTTCGACGATAATTACCCTTACGAGATTAACTCAATTACAGTGCCTGAGACAGCTGACAAAAATGTCCTAGAAAGGCTAAAGCTCGATCACCTAAACAAAGAAGAGCAAAACAAAATTTTCAATTTATTAAAAGAATTCAGTGACATATTTTTCAAAGAGGGTGACAATCTCACATTTGCCCACGAAGTGCAGCATGAAATTTTAACCACTACTAGTAACCCCATTTACTCAAAAATCTATCGTTATCCTCAATTTCATGAAAAAGAAATCGAGAGACAAATTTCGGAAAGGTTATCTCAAGGTATAATTAAAGAAAGCAATTCCGCTTACAATTCACCTTTGTGGATTGTTCCCAAAAAATCAGATAATTCAGGACAACGAAAGTGGCGAATAGTTATTGACTATCGTAAGCTTAACGAAGTCACAATTAGCGATAAATTTCCAATTCCCAATATTGATAATATATTGGACAAATTGGGTAAAGCGCAATATTTCACTACACTGGATCTGGCGAAAGGCTTTCACCAGATACCTGTAAAAGCAGAAGATAGATGTAAAACAGCTTTCTCTACTCCATTTGGCCATTATGAATTCCTTAGAATGCCTTTTGGACTAAAGAATGCTCCTGCAACTTTTCAGAGGCTCATGAATTCAATTCTCCGTGACTACATTAATAAAATATGTGTAGTCTACTTGGATGATATCTTGATTTTCAGTACCTCTCTCGAAGAACACTTACTAAATATCCGCAAAATTTTTAGAAGATTGCGAGAAGCAATGCTAAAAGTGCAGGTTGATAAGTGCAACTTTCTCCTTAAAGAGACCGAATATCTTGGTCACATATTAACTCCTGAAGGTGTTAAACCAAATCCGTCGAAAATTCAAGTAATACAAAGTTTAAAAATCCCAACTACCCAAAAACAAATTAAATCATTTCTTGGAGTTACCGGTTACTACCGAAAGTTTATTAAAGACTATGCAAAAATTGCACATCCTTTAACAAAATCCTTAAAGAAAAATGCTCGTATAGATGCTAATAATCCGAATTTTATTGCTGCCTTTGAAAAATTAAAAGAACTGATTACTAATCACCCTATACTTCGCTACCCCAATTTTAATAAAAAATTTAAACTTATAACTGATGCAAGCAACTTTGCAATCAGGGCCGTTTTAACTCAAGACGACCACCCGATTTCATATGCCTCTCGAACATTGAATAATCACGAACAAAATTATTCGACAATCGAAAAAGAGTTGTTAGCAGTTGTTTGGGGAATCAAATACTTCAGACCATACCTCTATGGCAAAGAATTCGAGTTATATTCTGACCACCAACCTATTAAGTGGCTTCAAACAAAATATGCAGGAAAAGACATAAATCAACGCCTACAAAGATGGCTAGTCCAACTTGGCGAATATGACTTTAAAATCGAATACATTAAGGGCAAAGAAAATAAAATAGCTGATTTCTTGAGCCGAATTAACTCAGAAAATCAAGAAATTAATAATATCTATGTGAGAAATGGAGTAAACTTCAATAAAAACAATGCAAATTATTCATTTTCAGAACGTGTTGAAAATTTGAGCATAGCCGACAATTTGGGCAATTTTTCTGAAAAGCTTTAGCGATATGTTTTCCGAAAGTGTCGAAAATTTGGACAATTCTTTTTCGGAAAATAGGGATTCAAACTTTAAGATATTGAACGAAATCCTAAACCAAAAAATTTCACAAATAAACATGGTCGAAGATAACGATAACGACCAAGTTGAATCTGTCGAAGTACAAACTGCTCACTCTCAAGAGGAGAACCTCGAAGATCACATTCCTATTCTCGATACAGTCGTGAATAGATTTAAAACACAAATTTTTTTTGTGGAGACAAAAGAAAAAGAACAAGAAACTGTTTTTAAAAATAGGAGAATTTATATCGATAAAAGCGATATTCGAAATAATGAAGTCGAAAATATTTTAAAACGATATTTAAAAACCGGAAAAATTGCAATATATACAGGTCTGAGTGATCACGACTATAATGTATTACAACAGAAGCTAATAGCATTATTTCCAAATCGTAATATTATAAAATTTGTCAAATGTAGTCACTTTGCCAATGATATTGAAGACGAAGAGACACTAAAAAAGCAAATAGCTTTGTTTCATAAAAATGAAAGCCGACTTTCTGGAATCATTTCCACTTACGAAACTTTGAAAAAGAAAGTTTACAATCCGAATTTAAGAAGCGAAATTTGGAAAATTATTAACCATTGTGATATATGTTCTTCAGCAAAATATGACCGGAGACCAGTTAACAAGAAATTTTGTCTCACGGAGACCCCTTCAACTCTAAATGAAATAGTACATATTGATGTATACGTCAATAGCAAACACTCTTTCATTAATTTTATAGATAAGTTCTCAAAATTTGCAACTAGTTTTCACCTCGAAGACAGAAATAGTCGCAGCCTAGTTGAGAAATTGAACCAATTCACCTCAATCTATGGGAAACCCAAAAAAGTCGTTTTCGATAACGAATTTAAGTGTAAAAATGTTGAAGAATTCTGTCGAATTAAAAACATAGACTTTCACGTTACAAAACCCAACAGCCATACTGGCAATGCCGACATCGAGAGACTAAATAATACCTTAACCGAAAAAATCAGAATCCTAAATATTGAGGACAGACAACCCATTAAAATCCAAATGCTAAACGCTATTTCTCTATACAATAACCAATACCATTGTACAATAAAGTGTACCCCATCCGAAGTTCAAAATCGCAAAATTGATTTCGAAATTATAAAGAAACGAATCGAAGATAAAAAGAAACATATAATAGAAAAACGAAATAAAAACCGCGAAGAGTATACGGAAACAAGATCTGTAGGGTTTATAAAAAATTATTTGTCCGTCCGTCATAAGGAGCAACCCAAATTTCGAAAACTTAAACTTCAAAATGTTCATGAAAGCAATATTAAACGTCCTCCTAAATTTACAGGCCAGGAGAATCACAGTTTTCCTATGGATGATAGTGTTGCTGGTCCTAGTAATGCTCCCATCATCCTAAGCCGTACTAACAATTGAAAAAATTTATCCCACCGGAAATTTTCTAATAAACTTTAATAATTGTTTAATCGAAATAGATAATGTCAAATAATAGAATAACTACATTCGTTGAAAGATTTGTGATACCAAAAAAACGAATATATAAATATAACAAATCATAACCTAACATTTGATGAAATTGCTTTTCATCAAGTCAATAACATTAAAGAAATAAAAGAATTAAAATTTCATAGAATTGTGAACTATAGTCTAGGTAGAACTACTATTGTTATACTGATGATTTTGATAATTTTTATTGGATCTCGAGTATATAAAAGCACTAACATTAAAATAAAAACGAATCTTAAATTAAACCATACTTCAGATAACGAGAATCTATCTTCCGAAGTACAAGAATTTTCAGATTTGAAAAAATATGATGCTTGAAATAAATATAATTAAATTTCTATTATGTAATACAAAAATTGTAGAAATATATATAAAATATTATAGAATTTTTATCCAATATTGTATAAAAAAAACATTTTAAACAAATGTAACAAAATAATAAATAGAACTTTAAGAAAAAACGACTCAGGAGAGTCTTTAGATTAAGAGGGGAGGAGTTACGTTCCCAGACTTCACTTCCGTTAACAAAAAATATAAAAAATAATAAGATCGTCAAATTCCATCATAAATGAAATCTGACGAGCTTTTCAATAAGTTAGAATAATTCCAGGTGATGGGAATTGATTGAAAAGCAATTCTAGCCGGATGCATACCAGACGGCAACCGTTCTCACGATAATTTTGCTTATTCAACAATTAAGCAAAATGTATCGATTCCAACATTAAAAATATAATTAAAATAATCAGTCTTGACTTAAGTCTGGGACGGTAACGACTCTCCGAAGAGTAGTCGAAAATTGTTTAAAAAGTTGTAAAGTTTTTGATAGTAATAAAGATTAAATTTTTGTTCTTAAAAAAGTTTCGTTTATTTTTATCAAACAATAAAAACTAAAACAACATAACTCGTGTGCACTGCACACACATGTTTTTCTTTTTTTTTTCAATCAAACTCAATTTTTTCGATCGTTAGTGTTCAGACCCGTCTGAATCAAATAGCTAAAAGGAAAAGGTTAATCATTATTCCAAACCATAAAGCATCACATGAAAAAGATTTCCAACATCCACACGGTGACCGGATCACATCCAGCAAACAGGAACAGTTCCTATGTCTAGTATCTGGAACTAAACAAGGAAAAAATTAACAAATTCAGGAAAAACGCCATGCGCCACTTACCCAATTATCAATGATAATAAACATTGATTCACAATAACCAATTAAGTTGACAATTCCCCAAAACCTTACATCAGCAAAATTTCAAACAAGTAGTTACGGAGCACGCTACTAGACGTCGCGCACGATCAAAAGGGAAGTAGAAGCAAATTTATCTACTTCGTTCTCCCCACCAAAACTAGAGGATCCAAACTAGGATCAATAGAGCCTGAATCGATGAGGTCAAGCTCAACACTTTCCAAAATCACTTGCGAATAAGTCTAGCAGAACAGCAAACGTTTTTCATCAAACCAACTACCTATTGGACTATAAGCGAGAATTCCGCAGAGGACTAAGGGAAACGCAAGGTATTTTCAGAACATCTCCACACATGGATAAAGTGTAAAAATTACTAAGTATTTCTAACCCATCTTTCCGCAAAATTAAATTTTGTGTTCGCGAAATCGAATCTCTTCCTATCGCAAAAGAAATCCATTCGAGAAAATTAATATTCACTATATTAATTTCTCATTTCAACTCACTTCTGTTGAATCTCCTACTATCAAGGAGAAACCAATTCAAGCACCCTAACTATCCACGTTTACCCGATTTCGGGACCCAAAAACATTGGAAGCAGCATTAGCTCCAATGGTAACGACGTTGTCTTTAAACCTTCTAAACCGCGATCGAATTCCAATCAAATCGAAATAAAATTTTCTTTATTTTTTTCTTTTTAATTCCAAATAAATTTTTACAAATTATTTTTAATAATTTTTAATAATTTGTTGTTTTTAATGATCTATTATTAACCCAAATTTCGTCACCTCAACTTACAACTGTTGTTGGCGATAAGTCTATTTCCAAATATCTTTCTGGATTCATTCAGAGCATAAATCGTCACATCAATTTACGAAAGAATTACATCAATTATGGACGTCAAATAATCAACTCCGATCGTCTGGTAATTTCAATCGTCGAACCAATTATTCGAACTCCACGCATTTCAAGGCTTCAATCAGAAACAAACTTGGAAGCGACATTAGCTCCATGGTGAATAGATTATCTAAGTAGTCATCAAAGCGGTGTTCGAATCCCGATCGAGAAAGATTAATTTTTTTTCCGTTTATTTTTAAACATCTATTCGAATCTTTTACTACATTAATCAACGAAGAATTCAACGTTTGGTCGAAGAATTTTCGCCACCTTAAATTGCTCATAAAATTCACTAATCAGCGTTTCTAATTTCAGCCATTTCAAACAGCATTACTTGAACCGAAAACGACGCTAACCGGTGGTTCAAACGATCCAATTTCCATCATCGATCAATTAAAATTCATCTTGAAATCATTTTTTTTAATTTTTCATTTTCATTATCAACAATTCATTGTTATCTATTCCAATTACATTTTAATTATAATCTAAGTATAAGTGTTAGTTTTAAGCGTGTAATTTGCGAATTCTTTGAATACACATTTACGAATAAGAAAAATTGTTGTCAATTATCTATCCCGGCACCCCTTTTAATAGGTTAACTATTGGTTCAGCGTGCGAGTCATAAGAGACTCCAGGTAAGCCACCAAGGGTTCTAACCCATGCTGCGACACTCCATAGTGGTCGCAGCAGTTAGTTTTTTTTAACTTTCTCTCTATATTTTACTTCTCTGGTAACACTAATTTCAGTTTATTACCCAAAACTTTCAACTGGTTCAACTGAGTTCGAAATACACTTTGTCGTTGTATCAGTGCACTATGCGACGTTGTCAAACGACAAGCTTAAACACGTTGATAATTTTTTTCCACTTTGTTTCTATTTGTACGATGGATACGAAAAATGCAACAGCTAAACAATTCACTTTTGTTTCACGACACTGCAAATCTGTTTATTCACGGAGAAACTTCTAGATTTCTGATTTCTTATTTCCATCAAATGGAACACGGAGACGGCAATGATGCGGTTTTCGATTTCACGGAACATCAAACAGCAAACGGTAAACGGCGGTATTCGGCTAGTTCGATTTTGTCAACGGCGGTATTCGGCTGGTTCGATTTTGTCACATACATTCAAATGTACGAGAAATTGTACGGTGGCAAACTATATCGGCTGTTTGCAGACAAGCACACACAGTAGATCGGATCTTTTTTCGGTTTTAATCGGCTTCGAGCGAATTTTAATTTCACGGTTCCCGAAGGATCACTCCCTTATCCCACTTCTGACTTGTCAGGATGTTTAGACTTGTCAGGACGAAAAGAAACTCGGCTAAGTTTTATAGGACTAATTTATTTATACGTCCGCTCGGTTTCAGTTACAACGTTTTACTACTACTGACTGACATCCTCCCGTCGAATGTTCGCCCCTCTCGCTCCCGCCCGTGTCATGATCTGACACTCACATCTTTCCAATTTAGGAAAATGCGCTAATCCAGAATTTAAGTTCATTTGGTTAAAGCTCCAAACCTACCTTTGTTACATTTACCGAAACCCTTATTGTTCCAATGAGAACACCTTAGTCGAGTTGGATAAATTATTGTATCAAATCCTGACGCTGAAATTGTTGTTGCGGGTAATTTCAACGTCCATAATGATAAGTGGCTTCCTCTCTTATGCCATCCTGATACTGTTGGTTTGCACGCGAAACTCTTCGCCGAATCAAACTTGTTGATCGTAGACAAAACTACGAGAATACAGATATTGCAGGACATAACTCATATCTGTTGGATTTGTTTTTAACTACTAACCCGTCTAAATATATCGTTTCTATTCTCCCTCACCTGGGAGGATCTGATCATTGTCTGGTAAGCTGTTCATTTTCCTGCGAGGGGCCACCTAAAAATACAACTAAAGTCCCACGTAGGACTGTTTGGCATTTTAAAAAAGCCAACTGAGAGAGCTTGAATCAGTATTTTGCAGCTTACAAGTGGGCTGATTCTTTCAGGGAAGGCAACGTTGCGATTGCAAAGGTCACGAACGTAATCACACTTGGTATGAAGTCCTACATACCGTGCTGCAAAGTGTGAATCCAACACCTGGTTAACAAAAGCGTGTCGCGACGCAATCAAAACAAAAAAGACGGCGTTTTCTGAATTTAGGGGACACCCAAACAAAGAAACTCGCTTGTCGTTTATAAACGATCGAAACCCGGAATCCAACCAATTACCGCCTCAACCTCCCATCTCGGAGATTGTTTCTCCAAAAATTTCTATCCGCAAAAGACAAATAGTTAAAATTCTGTAGGAGATTGACGTGAACAAATCCACAAGACCTGATGGCATTCCTCCCCATGTTTTAAAAAAAAGGACCGTCACCTTAGCTAGACCTCTTCACTCCCTATTTTACCTCAGGGGATCTACCCCTCTTCTTGAAAAGCATCTAATGTCCAGCCCATTCCCAAAAAAGGTGACAAATGCGACCCCTCTAATTGTAGGCCTATAGCTCTGACCTCCGTACTTGCTAAGGTTATGGAAACTTTGAACAAAAGCAAAATCTCAAACTTTTTAGAGCGCAATAACATAACCAACGATCGTCAATATGGCTTTCGTGCGCGTCGCTCCAGAGGCGATCTTTTGGTTTGCTTGACCGAGCATTGGAATAAAAGTGTCCAGAGTTTTGGCGAATCAAAAACAATAGCTTTGGACATCTCCAAAGCTTTCGATCGTGTTTGGCACAATGCTTTGCCGGTCTAAATCCTGCTATCTCCAAATGGATTGAGAGCTAACTTTCTGATCGCTCAATATGGGTTGTATTGGATGGATTCAAGTCTGATTTCTCCAAAATTAACTCTGGGGTCCCTCAAGACTCAGTTGAAGCTCCTACGCTTTTCTTAATATTTATCAATGATCTACTGTCTACCACTCTCAATCCACTTTACTGTTTCGCTTATGACCGCTCCCTTGACACCTCCCACCATTTCAGCTTACCTGCAGAATCGAATGCCATTGCAGTTCGCTCGGAACGCCGTTATTCGAAACGCAAATTAGATCTTTGAATTCTGATTTAAACACAATTCTGGCTTGGGGCAGAACCAACCGTGTGGAATTCAACGCATCTAAAACCCAATCAATGCTGTTATCGATGAAATGTGGAAAATCCCCCGAAATGGTCGAATTTATGACTGAATCCATTAGTGACTCTAAAAACTGTAACAGCCACCTGTAAAGAGAAATCAGTTATATTTGAAATTTATTAAATTCAGTCATTCTATATTCATTCATTTAGTTTGCGTATGATCCCAATTTCCATATCTTAAATAATTTCCTTTAATTGAAATCAGTAAATAAACCTGAAGAGAAAATAGAAATTCTTAAACTCAAATTTGATCACACAACAACTAACAAAAACTGTATTTACCATCGGTGCAATTCCATCGATCAGCTGATTGAACGATATTTCTTCTGCACGGTATTTTTCTATCACACCACAACGATCGATAAGAATCAATCAATGCGGTGGGTGGATTTCGCTAGATAGTTGCGCCTTTTGATGTGCTCCTGGTATCTAGAAAAAATATCATGAATATCATTGAGTGTAAAGCGAGTATATCATGGGAGAAATGCAATTGGTGTTGAGAGATTTTTGGTTAGACGTCGGTTGATCTTTACTTACGTTTTTGGTTGAAGCGATGGACATTTAAATTTTCATGATCCTTAGTGGTTATCCATTGAATCATTTGACGATGGAATTTCGTTTAATGAGAATGATTTTGATGTTCTTCGGCACTATCAAACTGATATAAACAGGCTAAAATTAATTCAGTTGAAAATAAATTGAATTTAAAATTTGACTTACATCGATTCAGATTTGAATTTCCCTGGTAAAAAGTGGGTGACGCGAATGTCAATTTTGAAGGTTTGACGAACCTACTTACAGAGAAATCTCTCCAAAACGGAAGTATGGGTGATTGTGGATGAATCTACATCACTGTATCGAACCCTGAGATAACCTTTTTGGGCCAGGAATCTCTCTCTTCCAGCCAAGTTATCGAAGTGTTCGGACGTGGGTTTCATTTATCCCCTTGGGGGTTACGTATTTTTTGTTTTACAAATTTTCCAAATATAATTTAAACTCGAGGTTCAGTGGAAATTGTGCTAAAAGTGAGGTGAATTTTCTATAAGATGATCATCTTGTGCTAATTTTGGCCAATTTTAGGAGGATTGCTTAAATAAAATCTGATTTTTTTACCCACGAGGCGATCCGATAAAAATCTTTGTACAGCCCAAGATTGAAGAAAATCCAACACTTTCGGAATTCATCTGCGGCGATTCAAGCCAATTTTCCACAAATTCAGAGGTAAAAATTGTCCTTTGCTAATTTTATTCGACTTACAACGAATTTTATCCGATCCCAGAACCACGCGGCTGGAGAGAGGTAACCTCTAAGGGGAGCCAAGAATACATAAAAATATATACATAAAAATATCTTGGAAAGATCCGTTTGCAGTTTCCAGTTTGTATAATTTCTTCAAACGATTACGGCCTTTGCCAAATTCAATTTATTCAACGTTGGAAAATTGTAAGTCGAATCTATTTCATTTTAATAAGTGAAGCAAATTCATCAGAATAGTTGAGAATCCTCGTAGCAGATAATTTTTATTAAGATTTAAATTTAACTTAATTTCCAGTGTTTTCTTTTTATACAACGTTTTATAAAGATTTCTCATTGTGAATGGTGATATATAGATTTTTAATAGTTCTTTGCGTTGCAATCAAAGTTGCTAACATCACCTATATATTTTACGTCGATATTTATTTGCATGTTTTTATTATATTTTTGCATGTGTTTCTATATATTGCCACATTTTATTATTACTATTAATTGATTTTTATAAATAGTTTGTGTGTAATTTATTTTATTCAATTTTACGCAAATAATTAAAAGATTTTCGATACGATGCTCTATTTACGTTCAATTATAATCTTTATATATAAAAATGAATATTTGTCTGTAATAATTTCTGTTTGTTTCCAAAAATCTCAAAAACTACCAATCCGATTGAGTTCAAATTTACACATAAAGCATGTCTTGAAGAGAGGATGGTTTGTGTATATAGTAAGATGATTTTGCATTACTCCTCCCCCGCCCTATACAGTTTCATCAAAAATAACTGTAAGAATTTAGAAACAATGTAAGAATTTATTTTTTAGTAGGCAAATTTTGACATGTCGAGAAATTAAAATCAAAAAATAATTCTATCAATCTATATATATAAATGAATGTTTGTCTTTTTGTGTGGGTTTTGGAATGGGATTGATGGGTTTTCGGGTGGGTTTTGGGATGGTATTGATGGGTCTTCGGGTGGGTTTTGGGATGGTATTGATGGGTCTTCGGGTGGGTTTTGGGATGGTGTTGAAGTGAGATCAATTGAATTGAAATGAGATCAAATGAGATGAAATGAGATGAAATGAGATGAAATGAGATGAAATGAGATGAAATGAGATGAAATGAAATCAAATGAGATGAAATGACATCAAATGAGAATAAATGAGAATAAATGAGATGAAATGAGATCAAATGAGATCAAATGAGATCAAATGAGATGAAATGAGATCAAATGAGATGAAATGAGATCAATTGAATTGAAATGAGATCAAATGAGATGAAATGAGATGAAAGGAGATGAAATGAGATGAAATGAGATGAAATGAGATCAAATGAGATGAAAGGAGATGAAATGAGATGAAATGAGATCAAATGAGATGAAGTGAAATCAAATGAGATGAAATGACATCAAATGAGAATAAATGAGAATAAATGAGATGAAATGAGATCAAATGAGATCAAATGAGATCAAATGAGATGAAATGAGATCAAATGAGATGAAATGAGATCAATTGAATTGAAATGAGATCAAATGAGATGAAATGAGATGAAAGGAGATGAAATGAGATGAAATGAGATGAAATGAGATCAAATGAGATGAAAGGAGATGAAATGAGATGAAATGAGATCAAATGAGATGAAGTGACATCAAATGAGAATAAATGAGAATAAATGAGATGAAATGAGATCAAATGAGATGAAATGAGATCAAATGAGATGAAATGAGATCAAATGAGATGAAATGAGATCAATTGAATTGAAATGAGATGAAATGAGATGAAAGGAGATGAAATGAGATGAAATGAGATGAAATCAGATCAAATGAGATGAAATGATACCCACTGATATGCCATTCCAATTCAAACGGTTGCAGTTTCCATTACGACTGGCATTTGCAATGACAATCAATAAAGCGCAAGGCCAGTCGCTACAAGTTTGTGGAGTTAACTTGAAAATCCATGTTTTGCCCATGGACAGCTGTACGTAGCATGCTCACCCGTTGGCAAACCAAAAGATTTGTTCATTTACGCTCCACACAGCAGGACAAAGAATGTTGTCTATCCACTAGCATTACAATAAGTTTTTATTTCATTTTTATTACATTTAAAATTATATTATAAAAAAATGTTTAAATAATGAAGACAAAAATAATTTTATTTATCGTCAAAATTACAATTGTAACGAAAATTTTGGAAAAATATTGACATAGTATACCACTGGCTAGATTCGAAGCCAAAGGCCGAGTAGCAATCGAGGCCGGAGGCCGAAGGCCGATGCGCGGGGCGGGGATGAACCGCGGAGCGGTTCGGGGCCGAGCCCCTAGTTTTTTATATAAAAATCCTCGCGATTTTTATGACTGAGCAGCTACATTTTGAGAGTTGATCTTTCACGTTAGCACCAAAGAGATCGTTAAACCTAACTGTGCTCGATTGTGGAATATAAGGTATGTATGTACAAAATATTTATACAGTTAAATGTTATAGTCTATAAATTGTTATCTTCTAAGTATATCTTTCAAGCATTTCAAAATGCTTTTGGTTTCTTTAAAATATGATAGTTAGGTTTATTGCACCTAACGAAAGATTGCCGAATCAAAACTAATTTCACGATCCCTTGGCCCAAAAACAACTGTTGAGTGAAATGTTCATCTATATACTAGAGACCTTATTACGCTTTCTGAGGGGTACGATTCCGGGTGCTAGTTTTGGCTAGGAACTTTAAATTTGACAAAGAGCTTTTCTCAAAAAATGAAAACTAAGTTCGTTGATGAGCAAAATTAATCCAACCCTTCCAGAAACTCTCGTTCAAATGAAAATATTTTTGAGATTCTCTGGAAAACGGTGAGTAAGGTCAAAAAATTATAAATGCTAGAAAAACTCTTACACAACTCTTCCATCCAACTTAATTAGATTTGACCACTCCTTCTCACGCCTATAAATCTGCCTTTTTTATGGCGATTGCCTAAAGGCCACATTTTAGGATGCAATCAAGCATTTTTAATTTGACCGCAATTCGAAATGAATACCTCTTAATATTTCTTAAATTTGTCACATAAAAATTGTCCAAGGATGCGTAAGCATCTAAGGAGAAACTAGACTTTTTGAGAATAAATACTCTGTTATATGAACAGCTTAAAATTTCCTGTACATATAATCGCGAGTGTACTGTACAATATTTATTTATTTATTTAATTACATTTCGTCAACAAAAACTGACTATTTAAGCAAGCAATACAACTTTTAAAAACAAAAAGAGGGAAAGAAGAAAAAATATATACATATGTTCAATAACATGAGCAAAAAAGGAGAAAAAAAAACTTTAACAAAAAAAAAATTATTTTAACAAAGCTAAAGTGAACTTACATGTAGTTGTAACAGACTATAGGCCTATAAGTATCCTGCCATGTTTATCTAAAATTCTTGAACTTCTCATAAAAAAACAGATTGTCCACTATTTAAAATCAAAAAATCTATTGTGTGAAACTCAATCTGGTTTTAGAGAGGGTTTTAATACGACTGCGGCTGTTTTGGATATAACGGAAATGATTCGCCGAGCTATCGATAAAAATGACTTTGCAATTCTTGTCTTAATAGATTTCCAGAAAGCATTTGATAGCGTAGATCACGGGGTTCTAAGTAAAAAATTAGTTGAACAATTTAAATTTTCTACATCGGCATACAAATTTATTTGCTCTTATTTATGTGACCGGGCTCAAGCTGTGAAAGTTGGCTCGAATAGATCATCGTTCAATCAAATTCGCTGTGGAGTACCCCAAGGTTCGATTCTGGGTCCTATACTCTTTCTTATGTTCATCAATGATGCTTGCTCCTCTATAAATTATGGCAAAGTTCATGTATTTGCCGATGATTTTCAATTTTTGCATACCGGGAATTTATCATGTAGGGATACTTGTTTAGAAGAAGTAAACAGCGATTTGAACAATCTGAGACTTTGGTCTGTGGCAAATAAAATTGAAATAAATCCAGTGAAATCTAAGGCTATTGGTTTTTATCATAAACCCATTACAGACTCACTGAAACCAGTCATATTAAATGGTGTTCAAATACCATTTTCAAGCAAGGTGACGGATTTAGGCATAGTTTTGGATGAGAGGCTTACTTGGGACTGTCATGTGAATCTTATTATAAAAAGAACATTTGGAATTATCAGTCGATTAAATTATCTCAGACTCTTTTTACCGATAGACACTAAATGCAAGCTGACATACTCCCTAATCATGCCAATTTTTAATTATGGTTGTGAATTATTTACGGGTGGCTCGCAGTATAATCTCGTGCGTCTTAAAAAATGTTTTAATTCAGTAGTAAGGTTTGTCTATAATCTGAAAAAATATGATCATGTGTCTCAATATGTTGTCAAATTCTTAGGATGTGAGCTTCTCGCACATCTTAATACGCGTTGCATTATTTATCTCCAAAAAAATTTTTGCACTGGTACTCCAGGATATTTGTCAAAGTACATAACTTTCTTGAGGCCAAATAGAGTAAGGCACATGATCATTCCGAAGCACACTACTAGCATTATGGATAAATCTTTTTTTGTTAAGACCATAAAATTGTGGAACTCATTGTCTCAAGATCTGAAACAGGTGGGGCGGATAGCAGTTTTTAAGAAAAAGATATTTTTTGAATTTAATAGACCTCCTGAGATATAATATGAGTAATAATATTAGGAATAATAATAACAATATTAGAAATATATCTTGTTTGAATGTGGTTCGGGAAATTGCTTTAAAATTGCTTTATTTTTCGTCAAAATTTATTAGTTCTTTTCAATTATTTTGTATGAAGAAAAGGGAAAGAAAGAAAAATGTAATATATACTTCTATACATAATTCTAGTATTCTGTTTTGCTAAATATTAAATTAGCTTTCTACTGCTGTTATAATATATATTTAAAATTTTTAACTTATTGTTAATTACTGTAAACCTTTGTATAAGGCATTTTGCCTTTTTTGGTTTAAATAAATTGTTAAATAAATAAATAAATAAATAAAGCTTTCAGAAAATTCTAAGCTAACACAAAAATCAATATTATAACACATACACCCTTGTTCTGAGATACGGCGTTAGCCCGCTAAACGTAACGCATTCGATTCGATTCGCTACGCGATCGGTGTTCTGAAAAACGGCGTTTGCTGTTTAAAAATACGGCAAACATCGCATGCAAACGCAGTGTCAAAACTCAGCTGGTTGTATTTATTTCTTGGTTATGCAAGTAAAAACGTTTGATTGAAGTTTGAAAATGGATTTAACACTTCCATTATATTTGTTAATGAGGCAGGACGAGGTAAATTCACTGAGAAACCAAAGGAGGTTATTGAGAGATTCTTCGTAACTATACTTTCATTTTGTCGATTAATAGGTTGAATTGTGAAGTATTTGTTGAACTTTGAGTTCCCCTCCTATTTGAAAAAAAACACTTTATTAATCATGATTCATAAAATTGAAAAAATATTTGCCCAACTTGCATTTTGTCAATCACGGCCAACACCAAACGCGAGAAAACTCAAGTGAGCAATTTAACCTCAAATATCAGCTCCCGGCGAATCTCAGAACAACGAAAATCGAATCGAATCGAATGCGTTGCTCCGCGTTCAACTCAAGTTGGTGACTGCGAATATCGAGTACTGATCGAGTACATATCGAACAAACTAACGTAATGCCGTATCTCAGAACAAGGGTGATAGAGTTAAATGAACTCGACATAGACGATACTGGTTCATTTAAGCCGTAATTCGTACGGTGGTGACGAATACTTAAAAAATCAGAGTTTCTGAGCATTCTAGTAGGTTCCATTATATTAATTTTGGACAATAGGTGAGGGGAGCTAACCAACCCCGTCAGTAATTTAAATACAAAGCATATTTAAAAATTTTGCCTACGCTCTTTTAGCGATTTAAATCAAGTAGCCTTAATCTACTGGCATAAGGGGGGAGAATTAAGGAGTTTTCCCAAGGCAATTTATTAAGGGCGAATCGCAAAAACTTTTTTTGGACACTTTCAATTCTATCCGCATGAATAGAATAAAATGGGTCCCAAACAATAGAACAATACTCCAAAATAGGACGAACGAAACAAAAGTATAATAATTTAGTAATAAAAGGGTCAAAAAATTCTTTGCACCATCTTTTGACAAACCCAAGAGTTGAATTGGCTCGACTCACCATATGATTAATGTGTGACTTTTGATACTACGTACTTCATATAAGAAACCAAAAAGTCTGAAGTGTGGATTGTTGAAAGCTTTGATGCTCATAAATGTACAAATTTATGAAATGAATGTTAAGTACACAAAACTCATATTTTTAGTCGCGCAAGTCTAATCGTCAGGCACACGGCAATTGATAAGATCAATCATGTCTCAGTGACTGTCATCAACTGACCCTTAGGGCTGGATTTGGCTCTTTTTATACCCGTATGGTGAAACCAAAGGGTATATTAACTTTGCTTTACCGTTTGTAACGCCAAGATCCCGTCATCACACACAAAAATGAATTACACCAGTGTGTTTAGAATGATAAAAAAAATTGAATTTTCCATGTCCGTCCGTCTGTCTGTCCGTCTGTCCGTCCGTCTGTCTGTCTGTCCGTCTGTCTGTGGCGCGGATTGCGGGCGCACGGATTGAGCTAGAGACTTAAAATTTTGCACAGATCCGTTTTTCGTAAAATGTGAGGCTAAGTTCGTTAATGGGCAAAAATGGACCATTAGGGGGGGTACCCCCCATACGAACGAAATCGTTTTTTGTGAATATCTCAAAAACGGTGCATCTTATCAAAAAAGTCCAAGAACAAAAATTATTTAGGATATGATTCTACATAAAACTCCCATACATCAAAATCCGATTGGAATAAATTTAAAAAAATCTTATTGGAAAGTTTGACTTCAAATTGGAATTTTGGTACAACTGTTCGAATTTTGATACGAATATCACCATACGGGTCTCCAATGATTGCCACATTGGCAATTATAGCTTTTGTTATGTTTTATTAAAGTATTTTGAATATAACCAAAAGACCCCATCGCGCAGTTCTCAACATAAAATTTTAACATTTCAAATGTTTTTTTTTTGCGAAGTGGATTTTTTTTTTGCTCCTTTATTATTTATTAGCAGACCCTACGTTGCCAGCATAAAGTTTTTTGTATAAATTTTAGAATGCCAAAAAACCATAAATAATTTAAAAACTTTTGGTAAAAAATGTTATCCTTACAGGACCTTTCGTATCAAATTTTGAAATTCCAACACCAGTATCGTGAAAAGCAGCCCTGAAAACGTCCCAAAATCAGTTTTTGCGAGAAAAAATGGAAAAAGGACATTTCCGTTATCCTTACAGGACCTTCCGTTTAGAATCTTGAAATTTCAACACCGGATTCGTGATCAGCGATTTCAACAACAGATTCGTGTTAAGCAACCATAAAAACCTCCCAAATCCAGTTTTTGCGAGAAAAATTGGAAAAAGGGCATTTGCGATATCCTTACAGGACCTTCCGTTTCGAATTTTGGAATTCCAACACCAGAATCGTGATAAGCAACCCTGAAAATCTCCCAAAGCCAGTTTTTGCAAGAAAAATTGGAAAACGACACATTTGTGTTATCCTCACAGGACCACATCCATTTTCTTACATATAGATTTAGAATGCCAAAACACTAACGTAAAAAACTTAAAAATCAACGTAATCCTTGCAGGACCTTTCGTTAGAGTTATTGAAACTGAAACGCCGGATTCGTAATCAGCGACCCAAAAACCCCATAATGCTAATTTTTTTGGGAAAGAATGGGAAAAAGGACATTTCCGTTATCCTTACAGGACCTTCCGTTTAGAATCTTGAAATTTCAACACCGGATTCGTTATCAGCGATTTCAACAACAGATGCATGTTAAGCAACCATAAAAACCTCCCAAATCCAGTTTTTGCGAGAAAAATTGGAAAAAGGGCATTTGCGATATGCTTACAGGACCTTCCGTTTCGAATTTTGGAATTCCAACACCAGAATCGTGATAAGCAACCCTGAAAATCTCCCAAAGCCAGTTTTTGCAAGAAAAATTGGAAAACGACACATTTGTGTTATCCTCACAGGACCACATCCATTTTCTTACATATAGATTTAGAATGCCAAAACACTAACGTAAAAAAACTTAAAAATCAACGTAATCCTTGCAGGACCTTTCGTTAGAGTTATTGAAACTGAAACGCCGGATTCGTAATCAGCGACCCAAAAACCCCATAATGCTAATTTTTTTGGGAAAGAATGGGAAAAAGGACATTTCCGTTATCCTTACAGGACCTTCCGTTTAGAATCTTGAAATTTCAACACCGGATTCGTTATCAGCGATTTCAACAACAGATGCATGTTAAGCAACCATAAAAACCTCCCAAATCCAGTTTTTGCGAGAAAAATTGGAAAAAGGGCATTTGCGATATGCTTACAGGACCTTCCGTTTCGAATTTTGGAATTCCAACACCAGAATCGTGATAAGCAACCCTGAAAATCTCCCAAAGCCAGTTTTTGCAAGAAAAATTGGAAAACGACACATTTGTGTTATCCTCACAGGACCACATCCATTTTCTTACATATAGATTTAGAATGCCAAAACACTAACGTAAAAAAACTTAAAAATCAACGTAATCCTTGCAGGACCTTTCGTTAGAGTTATTGAAACTGAAACGCCGGATTCGTAATCAGCGACCCGAAAAACCCCCTAAGTCCGATTTTTCCCAGGAAAAACTGGAAAAAGGATATTTGCGGTATCCTTACAGGACCTTCCGTTCCGAATTTTGAAAATCTAATACCGGATTCGTGATCAGCGACCCCAAAAACCCCGTAATGCCAAATTCTGCGGGGAAAAATGGTAAAACGGATATTTGCGTTATCCTTACAGGACCTTCTGTTTCGAATTTTGAAAATCTAACACCGGATTCGTGGTCAGAGACCACAAAAACCCCATAATGCCAATTTTTCCGGGGAAGAATGGGAAAAAGGTTATAAAAATTAGAAGAAAAAAATCAACCATTTCCCACAGAAATTTTTTCCAATAATAAATTTTTTTCCTAATAATACAAATTCTTGATTTCGGAAATCTAATAGCAAATTTTATTAATATTTTTAATAGCAAATTTTATTATTTCATGCAAATGTTTCAAAATTACCCGCGATCACCCCAAAAATTGAAGTGATGGGACTCACTGCAGCTATCAATTATGAAATTGCAGATTTCTACAGCCAACTTCACTATCCTAAATCTTAGGAAAATATTTCTGATGAAATCGGGCGAAAAGTGAAATCGGGTTTTCCGAAGTGGTACTTAGAAGAAGTGTACGCGTTTTAAAAGTGGTTTTTGTGAAAGAAGGGAATTAAAGTAATACTCTCGTGTAATTTTGAAATAGGATTAAAGTGTTAAACGCAAATAAAGTGCAAAAACGTCCAACGTTGTTCTAAATAATGCTTGTACAGGGTTTTTCAACAAGAACTTTGTTTTTCAATAGGGGCAAATTCGAATATCATGACAGTTTTGACATTTGGTATTTTGACATATACACAGTAGACGCTTTGACATTTGTTATAATGAATTCGATTTCGCTCAAAAATCGCATTAAAATAATAAAAATCCAATACGAAAATGGTAGATCTGTGAAAACTACATTTCGTAAAATTCGTGATATTTTCGGTCTACATAATCGTCCTTCTGAGACCGCTATCAATTTGGTCGATAAATTTGAGTAATTGTTGAGAAGCCTTTACATGCTCAACGTGTCACTGTAGGGTGCGCCATGTGGTCTGGAAGCGTGATTGGGCCATTTTTTTTTTCGAAAATTTTTTTTTTTTTTTTTTTTTTTATAGATCCAGCCAGAGCTTAGGGGAAGACCCTTTAATGCCGAAGCACAGCTCGGGATGGTTGGAAGGACAATGCGGCTGGAAATGCGGTTACGGTCAACGGATTACGCTATCGGGAGATAGACAACTGAATTTTGGCCTATTATTGATGGTATGGATATCAGTGACATGTGGTTTCAGCAAGACGGTGCCACATGTCACACAGCCACCGAAACAATAAATTTATTGCAAACGAAATTTCCTGATCGCATAATTTCGCGAAATTCAGCTGTTAATTGGCCGCCCCGATCATGAAATCTCACACCATTGGACTATTTTTTGTGGGGCTACGTTAAAGATGAGGTTTATAAGGTTCCTTTAGAATCGATTGCAGCTTTAAAACAAAGAATCCGTGACGTGATTCGCGAAATTAAGCCGGGACGTTTGCCGAAAAGTGCTTGAAAATTTTCACGAAAGAATCGACGTTTGTAAGCGTGGCGTGGTGGACATCTGTTCGATATCATTTTTCATTTGTAAATGTCAAACCTTCCTCTTTCTGTATAAATAAAGATTTCAATCATTTTCAACTAAATTGTTTGTTTTATTTTGTTTTGAAAAACAAAGTTCTTGTTGAAAAACCCTGTAGTTCGTTGGTCCTCAACACATGCCAACTACCGTCAGCATTCATATCAACAACATCAAATTCGGACTTCGCGATGCTCTTTGCCAAAAATGTCGATCAGCTTTTCGCTTTTTCTTACATATTAGGCCTTATTCTGTCGAAAAAAATTTCATTTTCATTTTGCTTAAAACTGAGTTTTTGCATACCTACGAGATGTGATTTTGAACAAACTGGTATTCTGCCACTCGATATTTGGAAATTTATTGGAAATCACATCTAGTTGGTGCGCATAAACTCGGTTTTCAGCTAAATGAAAATGAATTTTTTTTCGACAGAATAAGGCCCATTGTCCGATTACGAATATATGTGCTATTTACTCTAGTGTTTGCGGCCTAAGATTATGATATAGACGTCAAATTTTTTAAATTTAAAGCTAGAACCTGAATCGAACGTCGATGCGGCCGTCATGCGTGCGTCCAGTTGACAGTTCGATGCGGTGCCAGTTGGGTACGGCAACGAATCTGGAGTTAATTCATTGTTTTGCACTTCTTCTATTAGTTTATCGTCGAAACAATTACTTTCAATTTGTTCCATACTTAAATTGCTTAAATCGTAAACAAACTTTTTTGGGAAATGACATTTCTGTGCGTTGCCGCATGTAAAAGTTGAAATTCGACCTACTCTATGCGGTTGCCGCATCGGAAAACGTATTATTAGGGGAGTACTCATAGAAGCTCGTTGATTTTACTCGAACTGTCAACCGGACGCATGCATGACGGACGCATCGACGTACGATTCAGGTTCTACCTTAATAAAGAATGTGTAATAATACATTACATTTTGCTGACACCGCGTCTTGATTAACAATTTTTCATCCCAAGAAATATCTCACCGCAATGAGATTTTTTTGACAGCTGGGCCGAAAATCTCTTGAAATTTTAGTACTCAAAATTGCGATGAAAAGAAAACACCTAGTCGCCGCTTTCGCAATTAATGCAATACGTGAAATTGAAAAGCCTGAAACAGAAGAACAGATGAAAAGAAACACCTCTTAATGTTATATATTCTCTTCCAAAGCTTTTTGTATCGTATTGTTTGTAAAAATTAGTTATTTTCACAACTACTTGTCGGGAGAATTTAAATTCCGCCATCTTGAATCAGGAAATTCCAAGAAATTTTGCAATTGCAAGATTTCAAGAAATTTATCTCTGGGATTTTTTCTCGCCGTCAACTCGAGCTCTGATTGGTCAATCAAAAATCTCTGCGATGAAAAATCCCAAATCAAGACGCGGTGTGACATGTTTTATGATGAAAAAATATTCTAGAGAAGCTAATTTCTTTTTTTCGAAACAAAAACCAATGCTTTATGCTCTCTACATTTTTTTTACTCGTTTTGTGGAATCATGGCTGATTTGAATTGGGTCCTCAATTTCAAATGGGCTTTACACCGAACGCTTTACCTCCTTGCAGCATTTACAATTCATCAAATTCCATTTTTTGTGAAAAAAAAACGAAACAAAACATAGTATGCACCCAATCTGTAAAAATTTTACTCGAAATTAGATTAGCAGCGAATTGCGTACGGCTTAGCAAAATTTCTGAGCAAAATTTTCAACCTGGTGTTAACTGCGTACTAGGCTATAGATCTAATCATATTTCATAATACCGGCTCCTAATAGAATCTTTTAATTTTAGTTATTAAATGGCCCATAGACGGCCAATTTTGTTGCCAACCTGGTCGCCAACCTGGTTGGTAGTTTTCACCACAGACGAGACGAAATGTTGGCAATCAAGTTGTCAACATCATTTTTAACAAGATCCCGTCGACTTTAGGTGATTCTCTAATTTTTTTATTGTTTATAGTTTACTATATGGTTATAGGACAACTATAGGGTATATGTTGACTATTGAAAAATGAGTAAGGATGTGTTATTGGTATTGGTTTTAATGTTGGCATGTTTGCAACCAGGTTGGCAAAAAAGTTGACCATCTATGGGCCCTTTTAGGATAAAGGCTCTCTAAAATTAGAGAACTGTGCGGTTGGAAGCAGTCTCAAGTACTTATTAGTCGTTTGCTCAGTTAATTGGAACGCAGTTAAATCTTCTAAAATTTCAGAAACGTTGCTCCGAGCTGGCAGTGCTGAAATGCCATTTTAGAAAAATTTTCCGCGTTTATTTTCTCTGCGTGAACTGGTAATCAAGACGCTGCACAAATTTTTGGCTGACACTGACAGCTGTCATAAGAAAAACATTTGAATAAAAAGTTTTACTTCATCTTTAATTTTTTCGAGTACATAATAATTGTAAACTTCTGTGCGTGGTTGAAGAGAAGCGGGTTTTTGTATTAATTTCAGCAAAGACTGCAATATTAAAGGTTCGCGGCCATTTTTAGGTTCCTAATTTTCGGTATTAAGAGACTTGTGGAAATGCTTCTATTTTTTTAAAATTCAGTTGTATGTGCGCTCAAAAACTTCAACCTGGAACAAAAAGAAATGCTTCCTCCCGCTTTACATTCGTCCGCAGAGCATCAGATACGTCGCGACATCCGTGATATGTCTCATGAAGCACATATTCAGACTCAAATAATTTCTCAAGAAGGTAAGATCAAAACCAGTGCACACATTTGTCTATAAACTTGTGTTGTGCAAACGTCAAAGTTACGTAATTTGACATTTTGCCTAGTTGAAAAACTGTATCGTTAGTTGAGTTATTTACAATCAATAAAAGTTATGTATCCAATGTGGAATCGCTTTTAACATGGCGACGATTTTATTTTAATAGCATTTTACAAAAACTCTTTAAATACGAAATCTGATTTGAGATATCAATTTAGTTATATTAATAAATATATGTACGAGCGAAGTTATCCTCACATAAAATGGAGCAAAGCGAAATGCCACATTTTTTTCAATATAATAGCTAAAATTGTGTGTCTGCATCTATCCCTTCTATAAAGTTTAAGTAAAATCACATTGATAGCTCAGCGCAAAGCTGACGCGATGTAGAGAGAACCCGTGAAGTAGCCAAAGTCAAAAAGCCATTAACAATTAATAGTTCTCGAGGTAAAGCCTAGTATGCAGTTCGAGTAAAATGAAATTTTAACGCGGTCTCCAAATTGGCACATTAAAACCGAAGTAAAAACTGTTTGTGGAGAAAAAACATTGACAGCCGAGCACACACAATTAAAAAACCACACTCGTTAAGAAAACTGGAAACAGAACCTCTATTATTTTCATCTGTCAAATTTTTACCTCGAATTTAATGTACCGAACAGTTAAAATGCTGGTAAAATCAAGTGGAGACTTTCTACGCCAACTAGTGAGGCAACATTGCAACATGAGTTTTTCACATCATTTTACCAGCGAACTGCGTACCGCTTGGTAAAATTTCTGAGGTTAAATTTAAGCTCAGCGTTAAATTTGTATAGGAAATTTCATTTTACTCGAACTGCGTACTAGGCTTAACACTTAAGATTTTGTCCAATATATCGAAAACGGCTCGCGTTAGACAGATGTAAAAGCCAAACATTTTCGCCTTTCCTTACATATTGTCCGGTTACAAACGTATGAGCTATTTACTCTAGTGTTTGCGGCCTATGAGTATGATATGTGCTCTTTACTCTTATATGTTTAATTGGGTTATTGTCGGGTTTGTTTTTTGTTATACCCGTATGGTGAAACCAAAGGGTATATTAACTTTGCTTTACCGTTTGTAACGCCAAGATCCCGTCATCACACACAAAAATGAATTACACCAGTGTGTTTAGAATGATAAAAATAATTAATTTCTGCATGTCCGTCCGTCTGTCTGTCCGTCCGTCCGTCTGTCTGTCTGTCTGTCTGTGGCGCGGATTGCGGGCGCATGGATTGAGCTAGAGACTTGAAATTTTGCACAGATCCGTTTTTCGTAAAATGCGAGGCTAAGTTCGTTAATGGGCAAAAATGGACCATTAGGGGGGGGGGGGGGGGGGGTACCCCCCATAGGAACGAAAATGTTTTTCGCGAATATCTCAAAAGCTGTGCATCCTATCAAAAAAGTGCAAGAACAAAAGTTATTTAGAATATGATTCTACATAAAACTCCCATACATCAAAATCCGATTGGAACAAGTTTTAAAAAAATCTTATTGGAAAATTTGAATTCAAATGAAATTTTGATACGCCGTTCAATTAAATCACCATACGGGTTTTCAATAATTGCCAGATTGGCAATTATAGCTTTTGTACTCTGTTTTAAGTCACAAAGCCATTAACGCTTAATAGTTCTCGAGGTAGCACTTAAGATTTTCTCCAATATATCGAAAACGGCTCGCGTTAGACAGATGATATAAAAGCCAAACATGTAGAGAACATTTTAATACTCTATATAATGTACATATAGGAATATATTAGATTTAGTATACAGTTTGTAACGCATCGAGCCAATCATCGGACACAAAAATGAACTAAACAAGGTTGTTAGGGATGAGAAAATATTATGATTTCCGCATGTCCGTTGGTCTATCCGTCCTTGAACACCATATCTTTCGAAAGGATTGAGATAGAGACCTAAAATTTTGTATAGTCTAAATTTTGTATAGGCTAAGTTCTAGAACGGCCAGAATTGGACCATTCCTTCCTCCCTCTCCCATACAAATGGAATACCTTTATAAACTTTTCTCGAAAACTGTGCATCGTATCGAAAAATCTATTAAGTTTATATGTGTTTAGAATGTGATGTTACATAACTTGTCTATTTTATGTATATATTTGGTGACCTTTTTTTATTTAAAAGTTGATGAAGCCTGTAATCTCAGTAAGAAAATGTTTGGTGTGAAAATAAAACTTCTGTTTTAATTTTTCATTCCCAACGTTTCGGATTTATTTAAAACTATCTTTAGAGGAAAAACTACAAAAATTTAAAATTATATACAGTAGAGACTCGGTAATTCGAATACCACCCTAATTCGAACAACCATTTTTTTACATTGGGTATCTTGTAATTGAAATTGTGGTTGATATATTGGTCTCTGTAATTCCAACTTTTCTTGTCGAGCATGGACATGGCTTGAATACAATGACTGAGACATTTACTAGCAAAATTTGCGTAGTGGTATATGCTGCCGTAACTGTAGATATTGGTATTAATTTTGATGCCAAAATATCAAGTTGCTTTAAAAAGAATTGAATGTTGTCACATAGGTCTGTATACTTTTTGATGCAGGAACTTTGTTACTTATTTTAACTTTAGAGTAAATTTTTCCACCATAAAAAAGTATCCAATAATTCGAAAATCTCCGTGGTTCGAATTAGGTCTGGTTTCTATTGATTCGAATTACCGAATATCTACTGTATATATTTTAGCGTTCATAATTTTTTTGACTTGTCAAACTTACAATGACTTTTTTGGAATAGTTCTAAGAAAAAAATTACATATTTACTTTACATACACCTTACAGTACAAAAAAAATAAGGAAAGCCAATGGGAAACCATTTATGTTTGGTCATTGCAGACAAAGTAACTAAATAACTTTTAGAAGAAATTATACTCACCTTACAGTATATTCCTAAATTTTTTGTTAAATACGTAGACGATATATTTGCCATCATAACAAAATAATAAAAAATAAAAAAAAAGCTTTTATTAAAAAAGAATGCACTAAAAAGAAAAAAATAATTTTCTGGACGCTGTGTATTACAAATATAAAAGCTTTTCAAAAGCGAGATAAATTTTTATTTTATTGTTTTATGCTTTATCTCGCTTTTTAAAAGCTTTTATATTTGTAATACACAGCGTCCAGAAAATTATTTTTTTCTTTTTAGTCCATTCTTTTTTAATAAAAGCTTTTTTTTTAAATTTTTTTTTTTTTATTTTTTTTATTTTGTTCTTTTTAGTCTTCGAATATATCCTTACATTTGAGATGTCCTTACAGGCTTTTTTTTTTCGAATATATCCTTACATTTGAGATGTCCTTACAGGTTTATATCTCTGTTACAATGCCTATATATTGACAAATCCAAAATTTCAAGAATTATTTCCAAGGGTAAGCTAAGGCAGTTGGGAAACTGGTATAATAGCTAGTAGGAAAAGACCGTAACATTATTCTCGTGTCATATTACAAGTATTTATGGTGATTTATTGAAAAATATTATTGAGTTCTTTTTAAATTCGTTAAAGTTATTTAAGTTTTTTATATCATTAGGTAGTAGGTTGTACGTTCTAATTGCTGTGTTTAGGATGCTGTTGTGTTGTTTGTTTGTCCTCGAGGCACTTCCTCTAAGGTCATCTCTTCGTCGGGTATTATGGCAGTGAAAGTGTCGATTAGTATTTAATTTGAAATTTGTTTTAATTAAGTTGTTTGTTATTTTGCTAATAAGTTTAACTCTTTCAATTTTGATAATTATATCCAGAGGCATCAGGTTAGTTCTTCTGTAAACTTCGGTAGTAGGTGTGAGCCACGGTAGTTTAAATATCACTTTAATCGCTTTCGTCATAAGTCTTGCCACTGTGAGTTGATGAAATTTGGAGCACTGACTCCAAATTGTTACCAAGTATTTTATTGACGACATAATATAGGCATTTAATATCTGTATTTTTACAGTTTTTCCACAGTTGTGTAGTCTTTTTAAGATACCAATCACAGGTGCAACCTTCTTCCTTATTTTTTCGATGTGTTGGGACCATGTAAGTTTGTCGTCGATGATTAGTCCAAGGTATTTCGCACTGGTTACTCTTTGCAGATCACTGTTGTCAATTTTCACGCTCAGACTCAGATTGGCCTTATTTTTTTGCTTAAAAAGCATAAAGTTCGATTTTTTTTTGTTTATGGATAATTGATTACCCTTAAGCCATGCCGAGAATTTTGTTAGTCCTTCGGTTGTTCTTCTCTCAAGTTCTTCCTTACATCTACCACGAAAGATAAGGACAGTATCGTCTGCAAAGATCGCATATTTGCAGTTCAGCTGAACTTGTTGCAGATTATTAATGTAGATCAGATAGAGGAGTGGTCCAATAATAGATCCTTGAGGAACTCCGATTGTTATTTCACGCACTCCGCTGCTGCATACTCCATGTGTCACGACTAAAGATCTATTACTTAAATAGTTTTTAAAGATTTTTAGTGGAATCGCTCGTACTCCAAGTTGTTCAAGAAAGGAGAGTAAAATTTTTTGATCAACTGTGTCAAACGCTTTTTGAAGATCAACAAATACAGCTATGGCATAATCCCCTTGATCTCGTGAATAGTCTCCATAACATAAAGTGTAGCTGATTGTGTTCCACTGTGTTCTTGAAACCCGTACTGGTGTTCATCGAATCCTATGGAGCATTTTAAGAATGCTGTTAGTCGAAGACACAGGACTTTTTCGTATATTTTGCTAAACGTGGGCAGTAAACTGATTGGTCTATAATTTCCCAGTTCGCTCGGGTCTCCTCCTTTATAGATTGGAATAACTTTTACTGCTTTTAGCACATCAGGGAAAATACCGCTAGACATGCAATTGTTTACGGCCGTTGCCAGGTTTTCGCAAATAATATCTTCCACCATTTTTAAGTCACTTGCGGTTATGCCATCTACTCCAGGAGCTGCATTTTTCTTCATATTATGGATGATAGAAGATATCTCTTTTTCGTCCGTCGGATATAGGTATATCGATTCTGCGTTAATTTTATTTGTTATGTAAGTAATAGTACCTGATTGAGCATTTAGATCTTTAGCCAATACGTGCCCAACGTTAGTGAAGTAGTGATTAAAGGCGTCAACTATGTCTTTTTCATCAGTAATATCCACTCCATTATTGTTAACTTTATCAATTTTTGAGTCTTGTTTAATGTTTTCCTGTTGGTTAGCCATTGTTTCCTTGATCACGTTCCAGATTTTCCTTTGATCCTGTCCAGCGTGTTCCACTCTAGACTCAAGAAATTTTTTTTTTTGCTTTCCTTACCATGCTGTTTACTTTATTTTTTTGCTTGGTGTATAATTCTTTGAGACTGTAGTTATTTGGATTCTCCTTAGTTTTTTTGTAAAGTCGATTTCTCGCCTTCATTTCTGTAACGATTTCATCGCTCAGCCAGTTCTTATTCATTCTATGTCTTACTTTCTTATGCTTGGTGCTTTGCTGTTTTGCTTCCACTATTATTTTTGTCAGTAAGTCGAAGTCAAAGACGTTTTTAATTCTACTGGCTACCCTCGTTCGAAAACTTTGCTTATCCAAATGTGGAATGAAGTGATTTAATATTCTAGGTTTAGTTTGTATGGTGCATTTTACTGTCAGTATCATGGTTTTGTGATCGAGATTATCGCTTTCATCCAGTTGAATTTCATACTGATTATCACATGTGAAACAATCGGAGATAATATGATCTATGATAGTACTCGTTGTTGCAGTTTTTCTGGTAACGGCTGCCGGGCTAATCTCGTTTAGGATTTTATAGCCGTTCGATTGAATTGTTTCAATATAAATTTGTGTGGTAATATTTGCATTTAGTATGTCCAGATTAGCATCACCTATCATTATTGTGTTTTTATTTGCGTCCAGTAATGAATCTAGCGTTGTGATGAATTGCTGCTTGTCCTCGTCTGGGGCCCTGTAGTATGCTGCTATGTGTAATTTTGTAGTTGTATTAGTTAGTTGGATCAACGTAATATTGTAGTTCTCCTCCATATGAATCAGTTTATAGTTAAAACGATTGTTGACAAATATCACCGTGCCACCCGCTCTTCTATTGTCTCTACAATTATGCAAAGAAAAGAACCCGCTTAAGTTGTAGAATTTCGCTTCGTTCGTGTATATCCACGTTTCGGACAATATTATGATGTCAATATCTGGCTTTTCTTTACATAATAATTCTAATTCATTAAGTTTTCCTCTTAAGCTTCTAATGTTTGCATAAAAAATTTTAAGACCTTTACTGATATTATTAGATAAACTGATCATTCTTAACAATAATTAGTGTTGTTCCTCACAATCTGCTGTTTTCGCTTGAAAACCTCGCAATTAGAATCCCGACAGTCATGAGCAGTGTTTAGATTCAACCCTAATCTCTGATTTGTAGCTAAACAATTACAACATACAAAAGAGCTTTCATTACAAGATCTGGTTTCATGATTTTGGCTGCATTTTATTTTATTGTTTTATGCTTTATCTCGCTTTTTAAAAGCTTTTATATTTGTAATACACAGCGTCCAGAAAATTATTTTTTTCTTTTTAGTCCATTCTTTTTTAATAAAAGCTTTTTTTTTAAATTTATTTTTTTTATTTTTTTTATTTTGTTCTTTTTAGTCTTCGAATATATCCTTACATTTGAGATGTCCTTACAGGCTTTTTTTTTTTTTTTTTAATAAATTCTTTATTTGTTTATATCTCTGTTACAATGCCTATATATTGACAAATCCAAAATTTCAAGAATTATTTCCAAGGGTAAGCTAAGGCAGTTGGGAAACTGGTATAATAGCTAGTAGGAAAAGACCGTAACATTATTCTCGTGTCATATTACAAGTATTTATGGTGATTTATTGAAAAATATTATTGAGTTCTTTTTAAATTCGTTAAAGTTATTTAAGTTTTTTATATCATTAGGTAGTAGGTTGTACGTTCTAATTGCTGTGTTTAGGATGCTGTTGTGTTGTTTGTTTGTCCTCGAGGCACTTCCTCTAAGGTCATCTCTTCGTCGGGTATTATGGCAGTGAAAGTGTCGATTAGTATTTAATTTGAAATTTGTTTTAATTAAGATGTTTGTTATTTTGCTAATAAGTTTAACTCTTTCAATTTTGATAATTATATCCAGAGGCATCAGGTTAGTTCTTCTGTAAACTTCGGTAGTAGGTGTGAGCCACGGTAGTTTAAATATCACTTTAATCGCTTTCGTCATAAGTCTTGCCACTGTGAGTTGATGAAATTTGGAGCACTGACTCCAAATTGTTACCAAGTATTTTATTGACGACATAATATAGGCATTTAATATCTGTATTTTTACAGTTTTTCCACAGTTGTGTAGTCTTTTTAAGATACCAATCACAGGTGCAACCTTCTTCCTTATCATTCTTAACAATAATTAGTGTTGTTCCTCACAATCTGCTGTTTTCGCTTGAAAACCTCGCAATTAGAATCCCGACAGTCATGAGCAGTGTTTAGATTCAACCCTAATCTCTGATTTGTAGCTAAACAATTACAACATACAAAAGAGCTTTCATTACAAGATCTGGTTTCATGATTTTGGCTGCATTTGGCACATGTAGTTTGATTACGGCAGTCTACGGCTTTATGACTATATCCCCAGCAGTTGTAGCACCTTTGCACATTTATGTGTTCGTATATTGGAAATCTTTCCCATCCAATATTCACCTTACCAAGGTTCATAATCTCTTTGAAGCTATTGTAATCAGTTTCGATCAAAGCATTTACGATATTTTGGTTTTTCTTGCTTCTGTAGTATTTTACGCACTCCAAATGTCCCGATACATTGTTTTGTTTTTTGATTGTTCCAATCAGTTGTTCTTTGTCCCATTCTTCTCTAAGCCCACAGATTAATACCGTAGGATTTCTCTTTTTTGGTACTTTGACGTCATATTTATCACTCAGCTGTTCCGTAATGATTTTTTCTATTTTACTCTGTGATTGTTTATCTTGGCATCTAATTGCAACGGCCCCATTCAAGTTTTTAACTTGAGAATCGTATTCAGTGACCCCAAAAACCCCCAGAATAGACTTTTTTCCGGAAAATTTGGAGAAAGGGATAATCACGTTATCCTTACAGGACCTTCCGTTATCCTTACAGACTTTTTAATGGCAGATTCGGATTTAGCGAGCTCAAAAACCCCCAGAATAGATTTTTTTTCCGGAAAATTTGGAGAAAAGGATAATCACGTTATCCTTACAGGACCTTCCGTTATCCTTACTGACTTTTTAATGACAGATTCGGATTCAGCGACCTCAAAAACCCCCAGAATAGATTTTTTTTCCGGAAAATTTGGAGAAAAGGATAATCACGTTATCCTTACAGGACCTTCCGTTATCCTTACTGACTTTTTAATGACAGATTCGGATTCAGCGACCCCAAAAACCCCCAGAATAGATTTTTTTCCGGAAAATTTGGAGAAAAGGATAATCACGTTATCCTTACAGGACCCCGCGGCATCCTTACTGACTTTTTAATGACAGATTCGGATTCAGCGACCCCAAAACCCCCAGAATAGATTTTTTTCCGGAAAATTTGGAGAAAAGATAATCACGTTATCCTTACAGGACCTTCCGTTATCCTTACAAGGACGAAGCAGTGAAAATATTGTATTGTCATTGGACTTATATAAGTGTGCAAAATTTCAAGTCAATCGGACAAGTGGAAGTGGGTCAAAATTGGGTTGCAAGATTTGACCTGACAGACAAACAAACAAACACGAAGGCAAGCTAAATAAAAGCTTTTAAAAATAGAGAGTAGGGGTGACCGGGGCTATTCCGAACGTTTTGTGTTTCGGCCGTCCTGGTGGCTGGATGTCGGCGATTTCAATTTCGAAAAATTATCTATCTTATAGAAAATTCTGTGCTCTACAACTTCCAAGAACATTGTTAACTCGTCGGAGCATCGCAAATAGGCTTTTTTGGTCGATTAATGAAATATGAATTCGTTTACCGTGCCGAGAGCCAGCTTCACCTAAAATTTCCGCTCTCTAGCTCGTCACAAACGCGCGCATACTCAAATAGAAGAAAACTGCTGTGTTCGGAATAGCCCCGGTCTCCCCTACACTTAACTTTCTAAATAGTTTCCACCCAAACCTATAATTTACACATGAAATAGAAACAGACAACAAATTACCATATCTTAATATACTTAACATAAGAAACAGAGACAAAATTGATACAAACTAGTATCACAATCCCACATATTCCAATCGAATATTGAATTTTTATTTCAATCATGCTCATCTACAAGAAATAAATAAAGCAAAACAGTTTATAAACTCAAAAATTCTACTTAGCTCTGAAAAAATTCACAAAGAAAATAAAAATAAATTATCCTTACGCAAAACAATTATCCAAAAAAAAACTTTTTTCCGTAAAACAAGTCTCCGAAACACAATATTTCGAACGAAAAAGATTACAGAAGTTTTACTTATATTGGTAGTGTCACTGATAAAATAACCAAAATAATTAAAAACCAAACAAGAAATAGAAAAATAGCTTACAAAACTGAAATTACCCTCAGAACCATATTTAGCAAACTTAAAGACACCATTTCTAAAAACAAGAAAGCACACGTAATATCGCACATGGTCCCGTAGACTGTAGTATCTCAAAAAAAGGTGTTTTTGAGTAATTATTCCATTATGTAAAGGAAAATCGACTGAATCAAATGAAAAACAAATTTAAATGTAAACGTAGTCCTAAAATTGATTTATTTTTGTTTTTTTAAATTCCCATTTTTTAAAATTTAAATTGATTTTGTGGAAAACAAACCTAACTATCTTTTATTATTGCAAAAAAAAAAAAAAATGAAGCAAATGATCTGTAAATTATTATCAAAAGAGTAATAAATTGAAATATTACTGTACAGACAACAGAAAAAAACAATTATTTATAAACAATTTTGAGATACTACAGTCTACGGCACCATGTGCGATATATAAAATACCATGCAATGGCGGCAACGCTAACAACCATGGAAATCGTCTAAAGGTCTAAAGAGAAAAGGTATTCAATCAGACACACATATATCACAAACAGCCCTCGCAGAACATTGCGCAAGATTAGGCCATACAGCTGATATTGTCAATACCGAAATTCAAACAACAACCGTTTGACGGTACAAATCTATATATATATAAATGGATGTTTGTCTGTCTGTCTGTTTGAGATTACAAAACTCAAAAACTACTGGACGCGGTTTTTTGCAAAATGATCTGCGTTACCAGGAGCAGGTTTTTGGCTATGTTAGATTTTCAAAATTCGCAACAGAGGGTCCTGTAAGGATAACACAAATATCCTTTTTCCCTGTTTTTCCCCGAAAAAATTGCCATTATGGGGTTTTTGGGATCGTTTATCACGAATCCGGTAATAGATTTTCAAAATTTTAAACGAAAAGTCCTGTAAGGATAACGCAAATATCCTTTTTCCAAATTTTCTCCGGAAAATCGGCATTAGAAGGTTTCCGGGGTCGCTGATCACGAATCCGGTGTTGAAATTTCAAGATTCTAAATGGAAGGTCTGTAAGGATAACGGAAATGTCCTTTTTCCAATTTTTCTCGCAAAAGAGGCTTTGGGAAGTTTTCAGGGTTGCTTATCACGGATCTGGAGTTGGAATTTCAAAATTCGAAACGGATGTAAGGACAACATTTTTTCCCAAAACTTTTTAAGTTATTTATGGTTTTTTGGCATTCTAAAATTTATACAAAAAACTTTAAGCTGGCAACGAAGGGTCTGCTAGTACTACATATATATGTACACTGAAGCCATGTACAACATTAAACGTGATACAGACGAAAGTGCTGCTGTGTATTGTGCTGCTTTAGACAGTACACAAAAAAGAAAACGATTTTTAGTATTTGTTTTTCGTTTTATTAATTTTTTTTAATTTGTTAGTAAATTTGTATTTTTATTTTTTGACTTTTGACAAGATGCAAAATTCGTTATAGTTTTATAATAATACTAGCAGACCCTTCGTTGCGAGCTTAACCCATTCGGTATTTTGATGCCATATGGCAACGCAGTTAAAAGTTGCTAAAACATTTGAATTGACTTATATTTATTTATTTTCAAACACTCTATTCTCATTCAGTGCACCTTTAAGTGCATTTGTGACCCAATTTTGATTAATTGAGTAAAAATCTGAACTACAGTGAACGTATTTGTGGAAAATTAAAAATTTTTAATTTTTTTAAAAAATGAATACTGATAGCTTAAACATCATTAATTTGTATAGAGAGTATTTTTAACCCCCATAGAAAACAACATGTACCGAACGGGTTAAAGTTTTTTGTATAAATTTTAGAATACTCAAATAGAAGAAAACTGCTGTGTTCGGAATAGCCCCGGTCTCCCCTACACTTAACTTTCTAAATAGTTTCCACCCAAACCTATAATTTACACATGAAATAGAAACAGACAACAAATTACCATATCTTAATATACTTAACATAAGAAACAGAGACAAAATTGATACAAACTAGTATCACAATCCCACATATTCCAATCGAATATTGAATTTTTATTTCAATCATGCTCATCTACAAGAAATAAATAAAGCAAAACAGTTTATAAACTCAAAAATTCTACTTAGCTCTGAAAAAATTCACAAAGAAAATAAAAATAAATTATCCTTACGCAAAACAATTATCCAAAAAAAAACTTTTTTCCGTAAAACAAGTCTCCGAAACACAATATTTCGAACGAAAAAGATTACAGAAGTTTTACTTATATTGGTAGTGTCACTGATAAAATAACCAAAATAATTAAAAACCAAACAAGAAATAGAAAAATAGCTTACAAAACTGAAATTACCCTCAGAACCATATTTAGCAAACTTAAAGACACCATTTCTAAAAACAAGAAAGCACACGTAATATCGCACATGGTCCCGTAGACTGTAGTATCTCAAAAAAAGGTGTTTTTGAGTAATTATTCCATTATGTAAAGGAAAATCGACTGAATCAAATGAAAAACAAATTTAAATGTAAACGTAGTCCTAAAATTGATTTATTTTTGTTTTTTTAAATTCCCATTTTTTAAAATTTAAATTGATTTTGTGGAAAACAAACCTAACTATCTTTTATTATTGCAAAAAAAAAAAAAAATGAAGCAAATGATCTGTAAATTATTATCAAAAGAGTAATAAATTGAAATATTACTGTACAGACAACAGAAAAAAACAATTATTTATAAACAATTTTGAGATACTACAGTCTACGGGACCATGTGCGATATATAAAATACCATGCAATGGCGGCAACGCTAACAACCATGGAAATCGTCTAAAGGTCTAAAGAGAAAAGGTATTCAATCAGACACACATATATCACAAACAGCCCTCGCAGAACATTGCGCAAGATTAGGCCATACAGCTGATATTGTCAATACCGAAATTCAAACAACAACCGTTTGACGGTACAAATCTATATATATATAAATGGATGTTTGTCTGTCTGTCTGTTTGAGATTACAAAACTCAAAAACTACTGGACGCGGTTTTTTGCAAAATGATCTGCGTTACCAGGAGCAGGTTTTTGGCTATGTTAGATTTTCAAAATTCGCAACAGAAGGTCCTGTAAGGATAACGCAAATATCCTTTTTCCCTGTTTTTCCCCGAAAAAATTGCCATTATGGGGTTTTTGGGATCGTTTATCACGAATCCGGTAATAGATTTTCAAAATTTTAAACGAAAAGTCCTGTAAGGATAACGCAAATATCCTTTTTCCAAATTTTCTCCGGAAAATCGGCATTAGAAGGTTTCCGGGGTCGCTGATCACGAATCCGGTGTTGAAATTTCAAGATTCTAAATGGAAGGTCTGTAAGGATAACGGAAATGTCCTTTTTCCAATTTTTCTCGCAAAACAGGCTTTGGGAAGTTTTCAGGGTTGCTTATCACGGATCTGGAGTTGGAATTTCAAAATTCGAAACGGATGTAAGGACAACATTTTTTCCCAAAACTTTTTAAGTTATTTATGGTTTTTTGGCATTCTAAAATTTATACAAAAAACTTTAAGCTGGCAACGAAGGGTCTGCTAGTACTACATATATATGTACACTGAAGCCATGTACAACATTAAACGTGATACAGACGAAAGTGCTGCTGTGTATTGTGCTGCTTTAGACAGTAGGGGAAACTGGGGTATTCTGGACCACGGGGAATTGCGGACCAGCGTCATTTTGTTTCCCCTAGTAGTGGTTGGTAGCTGCAAATAACTGTAATCAGTTTGCCTCATGTTAAGCTAATTTTCCTAACAGTACTCGACTTGTGTATACGCACTATCACCTCGCTTCGATAGCAAATAGAAAAGTGATACTTCGAAATTTTTTTTTTCACTTTGTGTTTCGCTTAAATTTAACCACATTTTTCGAGAATCAACTCAAGTAAATATATTGATAATATTCACGGAGCCTTAAGCATTCGACACTGACAAAAAATTTTGCATGAAGTTTGCATTGTGTTACTAATAGCTGCCATATTGTAAAAAAGAGCATTCGGGGAATTGTGGACCACTTTTGTCGGGGAATTATGGACCACTCAATTCTTGACATTTGACAAGCAAACTTCGTGTATTTGATGCATATAAGTGTTTTTTCATGCAAAAACACAGCATTAGATTTTCGGCAATCATCATACTAATCATACTAATCATACTAATATATAAAAATGAGTTGGTGTCTGTCTGTCTGTCTGTCTGTTCCTCTTTCACGCAAAAACGGCTGAACCGATTGACTTGAAATTTGGCATGAGTGTCTGTGGTAGTTCTGGTTCCAACATAGGCATACGGAAAAGTAGCGCGAGGGATGGGGGGAGTAAGGGGAGGGGGTAAAGTGATTTCGAAACTTAGTTTTTGCGCTATGTTACTCTTTCGCGGGGAAACTACTGAACCGATTGGCCTGAAATTTGGCATAGATGTTCGTCGCGGGTCCAGCACCAACATAGACCCATTAAAAAGTAGCGCGAGGGGTGGGAGAAGTAAGGGGAGGGGGTAAAGTGATTTCGAAACTTAGTTTTCCCTCTATGTTACCCTTTCGCGGGGAAACTACTGAACCGATTGGCCTGAAATTTGGCATAGATATTTGTCGGGGGTCCAGCCCCAACATAGACCCATTAAAAAGTCTTTAAATTCTTTCCGGTTTTCTTCGTATTCTAAAATTTAGACAAAAAGCTTAACCCGGCAATGACGGGTATACAAGCTAGTTTCTAAATCGGCCGTTTTGACATCGCCAGAGGATGTAAATGACCTTCGTGAGAAGGCTGATATGAAGCGAAAGAGATTGGAGAGAAAAGGTGATAAACCATAATCGAAAAAGCAAAAAGATCGTGTCAAATCGAAGACATCACAGAAGAAACAACCATCTTCAACCTATTGTGAGGTGGAAGAATACATCGATTTCTGCATAATTTGTAAGAAAAATATGCCAAAAAAAATGAACCGCCGAAATACCATCCATTGCAACGTGTGCGACCGAGCTGTTCACTTGGGATGCTCCGGAATGACTGCAAGTTACTGGACTTGCGAACATTGCGTTTCGGACTGATTTTCATTGCAATTTTTCACTTCATTTCACTTTGTCTGTTATATAATAAATATATGAATCAAAAAAAAAAGTTTGTCTATCACATTTTTCCATTTTTAATCGATTTACAAAGTGGTCCACAATACCCCGAGATTTTTCAAAATCGCAAAAACGCCATTTTTGCGCCAACTGATAAAACTTGTATAATTTAATACAATTTGACCGAACCGCTGTGACCCAAAGAGACGTTATTTATCGTACTACAAATTCAAGCTTTGAAATTTTCAGAAAAAGTTATTTTTTTGCGAGTTTTTAGCCAAAATGAAAATGCGGTCCAGAATACCCCACCTTCCCCTACACAAAAAAGAAAACGATTTTTAGTATTTGTTTTTCGTTTTATTAATTTTTTTTAATTTGTTAGTAAATTTGTATTTTTATTTTTTGACTTTTGACAAGATGCAAAATTCGTTATAGTTTTATAATAATACTAGCAGACCCTTCGTTGCGAGCTTAACCCATTCGGTATTTTGATGCCATATGGCAACGCAGTTAAAAGTTGCTAAAACATTTGAATTGACTTATATTTATTTATTTTCAAACACTCTATTCTCATTCAGTGCACCTTTAAGTGCATTTGTGACCCAATTTTGATTAATTGAGTAAAAATCTGAACTACAGTGAACGTATTTGTGGAAAATTAAAATTTTTTAATTTTTTTAAAAAATGAATACTGATAGCTTAAACATCATTAATTTGTATAGAGAGTATTTTTAACCCCCATAGAAAACAACATGTACCGAACGGGTTAAAGTTTTTTGTATAAATTTTAGAATAAAAAAAAACCATAAATAACTTAAAAACTTTTGGGAAAAACCGTTATCCTTACAAGACCTTCCGTATCAAATTTTGAAATTCCAACACCAGTATCGTGAAAAGCAGCCCTGAAAACGTCTCAAAGTCAGTTTTTGCGAGAAAAAAATGGAAAAAGGACATTTCCGTTATCCTTACAGGACTTTTCGTTTAAAATTTTGAAAATCTATTACCGGATTCGTGATAAACGATCCCAAAAACCCCATAATGGCAATTTTTTCTGGGAACAACAGGGAAAAGGGATATTTGCGTTATCCTTACAGGACCTTCCGTTTCGAATTTTGAAAATCTACATAGCTAAAAACCTGCTCCTGGCAACACAGATCATTTTGCAAAAAACCGCGTAAAAATCGGTCTAGTAGTTTTTGAGTTTTGTAATCTCAAACAAACATCCATTTTTATTATATAGATAAGTGATTCTTTTTTTGACTCAGAATTATTCCAAAAAAGGTCGTGTAAGTTTTGAAAAAATTATGAACGCAAAAATATATATACAGTAGAGACTCGGTAATTCGAACACTCGGTAATTCGAATACCACTCTAATTCGAACAACCATTTTTTTATATTGGATATCTTGTAATTGAAATTGTGGTTGGTATATGGTCTCTGTAATTCTAACTTTTCTTGTCGAGCATGGACATGGCTTGAATACAATGACTAAGACATTTACCAGCAAAATTTGCGTGGTGGTATAAGTTAAAAGATTTATTTATTTCGAATATTAAAAAAAAACAATTTTTGTTTTTTTATTATTTATTTATTATCCTGAGATCTTTACACTTTCGAATTATTAGTTAATTAATTATGATCTTTTCCGTTTGACGGTTTACATTGAACTGACTTAATCTACCATAAAACAATTACTTGTGGGCCATGAATCGTGGTGCAACGTGATCGGAAGTTTCAGGTAACGCACATGTCCAGACGATTGGGTGCATCGTGAGGTTGGTTCGTGGGAAATGCTGCGTCAGCATTATTGATGGGAACTATGTTGTTAATTTATATGCTGCCGTAACTGTAGATATTGGTATTAATTTTGATGCCAAAATATCAAGTTGCTTTAAAAAGAATTGAATGTTGTCACATAGGTCTGTATACTTTTTGATGCAGGAACTTTGTTACTTATTTTAACTTGAGAGTAAATTTTTCCACCATAAAAAAGTATCCAATAATTCGAAAATTTCCGTGGTTCGAATTAGGTCTGGTTTTT